>CAEFZX010012779.1:0-84395 GCA_903066825.1 Alfaro cultratus | reverse complement strand
TATATATATATATATATAAAATCCGCACCGGGCTATAAGCCGCATGGTTCAAAGCGTGGGGACAAAGTAGCGGCTTATAGTCCAAAAAATCCGGTAATGTGGAAAGACATTTCCAGGGAGGTGCTGCTTTAGCTGCTGCATCCAGATTAAAGTTACATCTTAAGCCCAATGTTGAGAAGCTGTCCAGTGATGTCCGTAAACAGAAGTCACATTAAACACGTGAGAACACAATCCTGCCATAGACACATATATTTAATAACAAAGTAGTTGTTTTTGTAAATTGATTAGTGATTTTTGTCAGTACATATTTAGAATGAGACTTAGAAATATTATTGTGTTTTGTTGCTCAAGTCTGAGGATGGCTGCGTGTCAAAAGAGAAGAGGATCCTGTTATGTTTTATCATTGCACTGACTTTCTTGGCATTTGCACAGAAATCAAACTTAAACTGTTATTAATTTAATTTTATACTTCACATTTTAAAAAGGCTGCTCTTTTATGTTATACCTGCAGGTTGCGTTTTATTGCTCTCCGTTTGTTGCCCAGATAAGTGGCACGTTAAGCACGTTCAGTTTTGTTGTTTGTTCGATCACAGACTTTACGGTGATTATTTATTTACAAAGACCGATCGTCGTTATGCAAAATGCATTTGGGAGGAGATTTTCCGAGTTCCAAAAGGAAAACAATGAGCCTTTCCCTGTCGAGCTTCATAATAAAAATGACATCAAAAATCAGATTTCTTTATTGCATTTCTTTAATTTTATCAATGCAACGAAACATAAAACATTCATATTGTAACGGAAAGTAAACTTAAAGCACCATTTGTACAACAGAGTCACGTGGTGCGTCATTCCGTCCAGGACGCAATGCAGGAAAAATAAACATTTAATCATGAATACTAATTATGTATACACTTAGTCGTTTTGATAATAGGCTAATGTAAACACTTAAAGCCTGTTTTGCCTTCAATATAAACCTTATATAAGGCTTTTAATTTTTTGCGGCTCCAGACAGATTTGTTTTGTTTTATTTTGGTTCAATGTGGCTCTTTCAACATGTTGGGTTGCCGACCCCTGACCTAATGACATTCTGATAATACTATAAGGAACTTAATTTAGCTTTTTTTTAAAAAATCATTTCTAAGCCAGAAAAGATTAATCGCGATTAATTGATTACTTAAATAATCTTCAACTAATTGTGTAATCAATGAATTAATTGTTAACTGGAATATACACAATCATTAAAAGGTCATTTGTTGAAAGAACAAAACACTTAGTAATTAAGTCAAAACTGTACAAAAACTACATACACTTTGCATTAATAAAAAAAAAAAACCTTTGTAAATATGTTTTGCCCAGAACTCCAAGTGGAAAAGTTTTGGCTTTACCTTTTTCAAACTTTGTAAAAATAAATAAATAAGATTTACTATTAAGCACCTTTTGCTACCTAATTAATTGCTTAATCAAAAAACAGATTAGCCCCACATTGTATTAGCGTTAAGTATGTTAGAAGCATTTCTTTAGCTGCAGTTGGATCCTTTTCCACAAATGATTGAGTGTAAAGCAAAACATGCTGTGTTTTAGTACTTTAGGCAATACAATGTTTATTTGCGTATATTTTTTTCCACCTTTTAATGTATTTCTAGTATTGTGTAAAAAGGTTTACATGGTTAACCTTGTAACCAAGGTGCTAATTTTTGTATCCAATTAATCGATTAATCATCAGCAGAATCGATTACTGAAGTTGTACCTCCAATGCTAACCCACTTGTCTTTTTATATTTAGCCAACTGTAAGCTGATTTGCCATAGAGGAGCACCTTCAGGTATAATTGTCTGAGATCTGATGAGAGTCCGGACAGGCAGCGTTACCTCGGAGTGTGTTTAGCGCTCCCTCCACACTCCCACTCAGGAGGAAGAGCTCCGTTGCCACAGTGATCAGGCAGCAGCGCGACGCTCCGTCCTCGTTCCCAAATAAGCTCTTCAGTGTCGTGTAGTCGATTTTTAAGGTGGACATCACCTCCACCACTCTGCGGCCCTGCATGTGGACATCATTAACCGAACGAAAGAAAGCTGGAGATACACAGGAGAGACACGGAGCGGCATGTTACCTTAATCCAGTGGTAATTTTTGTGGTATCTCAACATCAAAGACACTCCGATTCTGCCCACAAAAGTCTTCACCGGGTTCTCCTCACTTTTGTTTTGGCGCGCTAATAAAAAAAAAAAATTGCAATTATTACGGTGCCTAGAAAAAGTATCCATTTTCTGCCACAAACGTTGGGACTATATGTATTATAGAATAGAATAGAATTCAACTTTATTGTCATTGCACTGTCACAAGTCCAACTGGAGCTGCGTTTCCATTGACCATATAACTGCGCAATTTGAAAATAAATTTGTTAAAGGGAAACATGCCAATTTCGGAAACCCCCCCCCAAAAAACCATAGTCTTTTCAAAAAAAAAAAAAAAGTTTTGCCGATAGGATGAGGTAGTTTTTCGGCTATATTGCAATTGGTTTATTTTTCAAAACTGCAATGGAAACACATGATCAACAACCGGATGTTGCCACTAGTGCAAACCACGAAGAAGACGAAGGCAGGAAGTAGTTGCAGTATTAAGTTTTTTTGACTTATCGCGTGAAAAAAACTTACTCACATGTGAATTGAGATTCTTATCCAATGGAAACACCACAAATTGCAAAATGTAGTTTTTGCAACATTAGCGGAATAGACAAAGTTCTGAGCAAATTTGTAACGGAATTGAAGGCAGTGAAGCAGAAGGAAAAAACTTTATCCAACGAAAAAAAAGTAAAAAGTGTCCTGTGCATTTAAAAGTAAAAAGGAAGAGTACCAAGTACTTGACACATTATTGAGAATGTTCACCTGTCTCAGCGAAAGCAGCGTAAGGCAGTGAGACCTTGTCTTTGCTCTCAGACAGGAGCGCTATAGCAATGCGACCGCTGATGCGCTCCACCTGGTTCGGGTGTTGGCTGAACTGGCAGACGGACCTGTACACCTCTCCCATCCGTTTCCAGTCTTCCTGCTTGGCACAAAGCTGACAAAATGGATGATATGAATAAATATAATAAGAGACAGTGTAATCCTTAGGGATAACCCAAAAATCAAACAGAACTAACCTCTATTTCAACAATCCCATGCACTAAATTCAGATACTCAGGACTCTGTGTGCAGGCAGACGAGCTAAACGAGTTAAATCACAAGTTTTTACGTTATTATACAAACGATTGGGAACTACAGCAGCTAAAATCATGAGTAAAACCTGAAGTGTTACTAACTTGTGGTTTCCACCCAAAGTGACGTGCGAGTTGTGATGAGCCGCCTGCTGAAACATGGGGGTGTGTTTTACGTTGTCTATGCAGTCCAAGCTCAGCTCCAAACCGACGTCGGCCATCTGTTGTCAAACAAAACAACAACAGAAATTCCCCCATTCACATAAAAAAACAAAACAAAAAAAAAGACTCCACAGCAAACCCAAGGATGAACAAACTGAGACACCTTGAATGTGAGCTGCATCAGTTCGGGCACGAAGCTCATGAGATCCTTGTCCCTCACATAGTTAAAGAGAGCCAGCAGGAACTCGTGGCCCGGCTGGAGAAGGACAGGAGAGGGTTAAATCGCGCGTTGTTCCCCCCGTCTCCTAGGCAACACACTGGATTATGTTACATACGTGACTGCTGCACTGACCACTATGTTGTGGGCCAAGCTGACGCGGAGGACTGAGAAGATGTTGGACACCATGCCGGCTTTCAGCAGAGCCCAGAGGAGGGTGAGGAGGACCGGCATGGAGAAATACGCCCCCGGTGGGCTGTTCTGGTAGTACCCGGTAAACACAGCGCCTGCAGGGGGAAGGTGGAAAAAAAATACATGCTTCTGAACTCCACTGAATCTTGCAGTAGTTATGAGAATATTTTTGTCTCATTATAAACATGAATTTCAGTGTATTTTAATTGAGATTTTCTTTAGAAAGCAGTTGAAAACCAAAACACTGCTTTCAGAATGATTTACAAATAAAATCTAAAAAGTTTGGGTAGGTGGGAACGTGCAATCGAATTCTGATGTGCACAAAAAAAAAAAAGAAGAAAATCCTGTCCGCCTAAAAAACTAAGTCTCTGTTCGGCTGAAGTGAACTCTGGCACGGTTCGAATACATATGTGAACACCAAGAGAACCAGAGACTGCTTCAAAAGCAGGAAGCGGACTACAATGCCGGGCATTCTGGGTAAGTATAACCAAAACAAATGTGAGTCTAGTGTTAGCGACAGAAATGACTTGTGATCTTTTCCCAGAAACAGAAGAAAAATCTTACAACCGCTAAAATTTGTCGCTACTCCATCTTTGTTTACATTTTGTGAAGAAGGAAGTTGCACTCGTTTCTTCTTCAGAGGTTTTCGTGCTGTTCTTTCTTCAGTGGTTCTTGGTGCAGCGCCACCACAGGTGAGGACGTGAACAGGTTTTTCAAAGTGTTTAGTTAATTTGTCATAGTGTGGTGTGACAGTGAACCACACCAACTGAAAACGTACCAAATGTCGCAATTTTGTTTCCTGATCAAACTGAGTCTACTGGACTAGCAAGTGTGAAAACATCATGAAAGATTTCTTTCATCAGGGTTCTTTTTATTTAATGCCAACCAGTCAAATCAACTTTGACCTGATGTCAATTGTTTCTTGAAAAAAAATATAAAAAACCCCAAAACATAATGAAAATGATGAATTTAGGTGACACTAAAGTGTTACATCTAGGTGAAAAGGTTCAGCTGTGTCTCATATATCATATGTTCATTCACCAATTCTTTTTAATAAACTTCTGTTGCTTTTACTGAGATTAAGCTACATAGAAGTAGACCAAGTTTACTAATAAGATGTCTTCTGAAGACAACTTGGTGCTCTGGATTTTATTTATGAGTATCAGACTCAATTATTCGATGCATCGTCTTGGTCTTGTTTTATTTAAGGGCTTCCAGGAAAAAAGGAAATCCTTTAGCTGAGCACTTGAACAGCTCTTTGAGGGAAAAGTGAAAACTTGCATTGAAAGGATACTGACCAGCTTTCAGGAGGCACGCTGGATTTTTGGCGAACTTTGTCACCGTGTCAATACAGAACTAGAAAAAAGAGAGAGAGAGAAAAAAATGAATAATTTACAGTCTCTGAAAATGTGCAACGACACCAACAGCACAGCAGAGGGTGATATACCTCCTGTGATCAACAAACATCTAAACAGGGATGCAAACCTAGCAGCCTTTAAACATGGAAAGAATTTTTTTAAGGAACAATTATATGATGGATTCCTTCTCAGATGAAGTAATAAACGGTCTCTAGAGAGATCCAGTGGATTCCTACTTGGCACAAAGACTCTGAGCTGAGGACGAACGCGTTTCGCCGGGCGTACCTTCTCGTCCCCCTCCGCCGGTAGATGCTGGAAGCGACACATTTTGAAGCCACAGGACAGCGATTCACTGAAGTACTGTCTGCAGTACTGAGGATTAGAAGATTTGCTCCGTTACACAGAGGAGTCCATCACAAGAAACAGCAAAACAGTCATTTAGTTAGCTGAATGAATTGCACTATTGTTTGCTGCTTTTGCTTGCTTTTTTTAAACGCATATTTTCCAAAAGCAGCCATTAGGTTTGAAGCATAAAAACGATCACATCAGATCAAATTATGTTTTGTTAGATGGATAATTTTAAACCAAATAAAGAAATACATTGTTGTAGAATTCACTTATTCAAGTGTTAAAAATAAAGTTAAAGCAGCCTTTTTTTTCCAGTATAGAAATACTTACTTCATTTGATTTCTGATGCCTAAAATCTGTCAGGGTAGCCGGGGTTTTCGTACACTGTCCTGTGGAAGGAGCAGAAGAGCCAGATGTGAGGAGTTAATTCACTTTAGGCAAACCTGGACCTGACCTTTCTATTAGCAACTCAAATTAACACACACACACACACACACACACACACACACAATACTTTAAATAAAGAAAAAGTCATTAGTGAAAAAGGAAAGATCACATTTGATCTTCTTATTCCCACTTACCTATTCTTGAGGTCACATGTGGATAGATGAGACGACCAAAATTACTGAACAAACACACACAGATGAGATTAACACTAATTTATCTGTATTGAAAGAGTTCAGTATGTGAATTGTGTGAAGGAATACCTTTCCAGGGATCCATCCATTTTAATGTTGTTTCTATCAGATCGTCCCTGGTTGAAAACATGCAACATAGATAACCTACAGTGACAAAGTACTCATATCTATTTAAATGAGCCACATTTTGTCACATTAAAACGTCACAAACCTCAATGGATTTTTTTCTTTTCCTAGGAATTTTATGCGATAGCTGTACCAATCCAAACCTAAGCCAATAATCATTTGCACATCACAAATCTGACTTTTCTGGAAGAGTGGCAAGAAGGAAGCCATACGAAATCCTACGTAAAGTCAGTCAGAAAAAAACATGGCAAACGTGGAAGAAGGTGCTGTGGTTGGATGAGACCAAAAAGTTAATTTTTTATCCTAGAATAAAAAAAATATAGTGTATGCATGCCAAAAAAAAAAATTAAATGGTGGTAAATCATGTAGGGGTGTGCTTTTCTTAAACAGGGATGCAGGTTAAAATCAATGGGAAGACGGATGGAGAACAAACATTAAAAAAAAAACAAAAAAAAACAACTGTCAGATGCCCAAAATAAAAAAGTACTCTTCATTCAGTCTGACAGTAATTTAGTTATTTTGTAAGGAAATTTGGAAAAAATATCCATCGCTGAGTTTCCAAAGCTGGTCGAGACAAATTATTAACATGTAGGGATAAATATAAAAACATCAATCTAACGTCACAGCTATGCTTTGTTTTGATCTGCCGCATTCAATCAACAATAAAATGCATCAATGTTTGTGGTTACAATGTGACAAAATGTTGGGAAATAAAATCAAAGGAATGTAAAAACTTTTTAAAATCCACAAAACAGGTAATATTACGTTGATTTAATACGGAGACATTTTGACCAAAAAACTGAACAGCAGTGATCCACTTCAATTCAGTTTAAATGGATTAAACGAGTCTTCGTAGTGAAATCTGAGTGATAAATCAATGATAAAACGTAACTTTATACTGATCTAAAGCATTATGCACTTTATCTCTGCCCACATGGAGAACACTTATCCACTAGGACACTTTCTCAAACATTTCTGATGTTTTTCAATAAAATGCTCAAAATTAAAAACTCCAGAGAAATGAGGTGCTCTGTAAGAGACACAATAAAGAGCAAGAGGACACCCTCCAGTTACGTTACCAGATGTTCACTTTGAGGATATGGATTTTGATTTTTGGTAGTTATGTTGCTGCACCGAGGTCTCCATGGTCTGCTTTCCATCTCTGTAACATATTAGTTTGTCCATGAAATAGAGTAGAAAAACATTCAAAAATGCCCACAAGAAAAACAACATAAAACGTATCCAGAATTCCTACCTGCAATTTCGGTACAGTCGTCACAAAGTGTCACTCTGAAACACAAATGCCTTTCATTTAGTACAGGGAGAAACCAGTTGCAGCCTATATGATGTAGAAACACAGGAGTCCTTACTTTTGATCAAACACTGATGATGACCTAGTCGTCGTGGATGAAAGCTTTATTGCCTGGATTGGTTTCTTTTTAGGAGCCACGGTGTTCCTGACGGGGCCCAGGTTCAGCAGGCTCTTCTCTGGCAGATTTTCAAACAGTTCCGGATCCTCCTGCACAACGTCGACAAGCAAGATATCCTGTTCGTAAGCTGTGAACTCATCCAAAACGTCAGACTCCTGTTGTTTGGTCTCCTCCGCTTCTCTTTGTTCGTCTTCCGTGTTGTAAGAGCTCGACTCCTCTTCTGTAGAAGAGCACTGCTCTTCTACGTCGTCTTCTTCTTCTGTGTGTTCCTCACTATGGCTGCTGGGAGACGGGCTGCCTTCGGTCGGGATATTCGAGCCAATGGTTGCCTGTACTTTAGAACCAAAGGGAACTTGCTTGAAACTTCTTTTACCATCCTCAACGTTTTTCTCCGAGTCATCTAAAGTTTCCTTTATACTCTCATCACCATCCACTTCAGTGTTGCTGGGAGAAGACAACGATTTAAAAGCGGTGATGTCAGTCGGAGTACTGGGACTTGTATCACCTTCCATTTCTTTGCTGGAGTGTCCAGAAGAAGTACTGGAGGTCTCAGTGTTGCCATTAGCCTCTTGTGCCAGGTAAAAATCTGCTGGAGTTTCATCTTTGTTCATATCCTCCTCCTTATCTTCCAATCTTTCCAGGCTTTCGAATGAGGCACACCCTAAAATGCGCCTAAATGGTGAGGTGACGGGGGAGAGCTCTGGTGGAAGCAGAAACTCATCAAAGTCAAAGTCCACATAGTTTTGTCTGGGGACGTTGCACAAATGTTTTGGCTTGAACGGACTTGTATCATATGGTTCCAGTCTGGGTGGGCTCTTCGTTGGGGGACATTCATCGTTGTTGTTCTGGTCACAACTGAAGCCGATGGAGGATAAAAGACTCTGGTAGGAGTTGTTTGGAAGTGCAAAGGATACAGGACCGCATGGAGAGAGTTGGGGTTCCTCAACCGTTTTCGCCACAGTGTTTTGGATTTTCCTTGGTAGGAATGTTGAAGGGAGCGGAGAAAACATTGTGGCAGAAAGGCCGCTTGATGATGGATCTGATGAATTAGACAAAGCAGAGGATGCTTCCCAGTCACTCAGTCTGAGCACTGAGTGGGTGGTAGTAGTCGAGGTGGAGCCGTTCGTTTCAAGGCGGTTCAACAGAAAAGTTGATCCAGCTCCAACGTCTGGCTCCATACCAAGCTGACCTTGGCCAGAAGATGGAACGAAACGACAATGAAGACGGGCTACAGATTTTCCAGACTGCACAGATTGTTGCGCTGTCCTCAGGTTTGTCATGTTGTGGTTTTCTCCTGTGGATGAACAAGGCAGGTTTGAATTCTTTGTCACAGAGTCAATGGGGCTCCTTTGTGATGAACAGGCTGTGGCAGAAGCACCAACTTTACACCTCGGCTGACTATTTGGAAAAGGCCAGGACTTGTATGTTCGTGCACACGAACTTCGTAGTTCCCTAAAATACGGCCTTACTCTCTGGCAAGTGAAAAACTCCGGTTCGTCCACATTCACCTCATCATTCTCACTGAACTGCACTGGTGATATTTGAAATACATTATATTCAGTGGGACTGAAAATACTCTGATTAAGTCCACTGATTACTACGTTTTCTTTCGAGGCCATGCTACAAACTCTGCTGCACTCAACTCCGTCCCCAAGCTTCCTTCTTTTGTCTCTGTGAATCTCCAAAGCAATCGGGTCAGATCCAAGTCCAGCATCGTCCAGCTGATATTGGTCCAACACACAAGTCCTGATCTCGTCTTCTTCTGTGTGTTTGCTTTCTAAGAGAGAAGCAGGAGTAGCGGTGTCTACACCCGTCCAGCCATTGTAAAAATGCTTTGAAGGCATCTTTGAGACCTCCGATGCTGTGCCTTCTTCTCGGTGTTTGTGTTGTTCTGTCAGACTTTCAGCCTGACAGATGCTGTTTCCACTCTGCACACTGGGACTGCTGGTGCTATTTTTAGCCTCACCACCTTGCTCACTGTTATGCCCTATACAACTGGGCCAAATTCGAAATCCAGCCCTCATGTCCCGCTTGAAGCAATGCATCTTCTTGTTCTTGAGATCGTCTGGTAAAATGTAACCACAATTGTGACTGCATATGTCGTATGTTGCTGCAATGTCGCAAAGTGTTACTTTGGGGTACTCATTAATCCACACGACGATCTTCTCCACCGTCTCAACGGCTCTTTTCCCGCCATAGACCTTAGCCATAGTGGTAGACGGCCCGGAGTCCGGGCTAGAGATTTTTGGCTTTTGCTTAACCAAGGTCCTGTGCCTGGGGGAAATGTATTTACATTCCCCGCACACAATACAGAGGGAGGCTCCAACGGACCTTCTTAAGCTCTCTTCTGAACCAGCAAGTTCAGATAGGTTCAGATGTGTATCCTGAACAAATTCTGAAAATGAAAGATATCAAATAAAGCCAATGAGAAAGGCCGTAATTATATGAACAACAATACACAGTTAACAACTAAGAACTAATCAGTTTAGTTAATTTTTTTCTTATTTTAATTTTCTTTTTTGCTATTTTAACCACAATCTCCACAATTCTATACACTTTTTTGTCCCATTTTGTAAAATACTAACATTAGACAATGGGATCATGAATAAAGTCTGGAAATAAAAAATATTTTTACACAGTCCAACTTCTATTTCCACATTTCAAAAAGCCTGGGGTCTTCTGGACAAAACTTCTTTGACAAAAGAAGGTGAGGTTTTCAAACCTAAGGTACACTTTACTGAAAGTCAGGCATTGTGGCATTATATAGGGCTATCGCTCTACCTGCGGTAACGATGAATTGCATAATTAAAGAGGAAAACTATCAATTTCTTCCAACATCCCCTCAAATCAGAAGCTTAACTTGCCACATTTGGGGATTTCAACTGGACAATGATATCAAATGATAATCAAGCAAGGTTTTGTAAATCTAAAGTCCTGAACTCAATCAATGAACGTCGGGACTGTGCCAAAGAAACAACCAATTTAATTCTGCTACTGCTTCTCTGAAGAAAAGTGATCAAATACCCAGCTAGCCTAATGTCAGAACATTACGATTTTTGCAATTGTTAAGAGACAGAAAATACAAACGCCAAAAATACATCCATTGTACACTCATGCTAACAATGGGTGGATGTAAACGTCTGAAATATACCTCTGGGTAACTTTCCCACTACCTGGCCCATCCTCTAGTGCTTTTCAGTGGGAGCAGTGAGGAACGTACACAAGAGGAATACTAAGACTTAATTTCACTCTAAAAACTCAGAGAGAAGAAATGTTTAGCAAACTAACTGTTAACGCTCAAGTTTTCAAATCGAAATGTCTCCCAACAGGAAGCGGATGTTATAGTAGAACATGGCAGCTTTCCGGTCATAAAACTTCTTGATCGTCCTGTTTATCAGGTTTTATTTAGACTCATATCTTAACATAACCCTTAACGTTTAGTACAACCACCTCCTGCATGGCATCTTCTAATATTTGATAGTGTACGGCTGAAGATGTTGAAGGTTTAGCCCCTCGGTTAGCATTAGCATCTCACACGTTACACAAAAGCATGCATCAAACAGCTGGTTAAATCTATAACCTGCCTGATAAAATGCTAGATGCGTTGTGCATTTCAATAAAAACACCTCAATGGAGACAGCTAGCGCTAGTTTTTCCTTACTTGCAGGGCTGCTCGGTTCTGACGGTGCTCCTGCAGACATTTGTCCCCCGACCGCGGCAGCGGAGCCCGGATTGCCTCCCGCGGCCTCGGCCTTCCCTGAGCCCTGTCCATCCCTTCCTTCAACGCGGCCAAACATGTCTCTATCCCCCCTTGCGGTGAAACTGTGCCCTTCATGAATGATAAAACAACTTAAATCCTGCCCTCCCGTTGCTTTACAAGCAGACAGTTTTAGCGGAGAGGGCATTTTGGTTGTTTTCAGATTGCGGTCGACTTCAGCACAGCTACACTCGGCTTTCCGAGTCGGCGCAAACGCACCACCTCAACCTGACCCTGCAGACCCTCGTCTCTTGTTTCTACTGTTGGGTTTTCTCTCTTCATACTTGCCTTTAGTGTTTGGCCCGCTCCGTTTGCACTCCATGTTGTCCCCTGACTGAAGGTCATTTCTCCACCTGGCTTTCTGTGTAACAGCGTGCTTCCCCTTCAGTTTCCCTTTAAGGGTATCGTTTTGTTTCTCCAACCTCTTTGGTTCGGGGACAATTTGGCTCGGTTCGGTTCGGTCCCCAGAGAAAGACGCGGTCTCTCTCGCTGACAAAGGCCTTGAAAGTCCATGTTGACGTTGTTTTGAGGAGTCAGGTGAAACGTCGATGGCCGCCTTCAGGGATTTCCGCCTCCGTGGAGCTAGTTTGAGACCAACGACGTCTTTTAGGGCGAGTCGGTTCAGTTTCACCCTGTTGGAGGACGGAAACATGCTGACCAATAAAACCGGGACTAAATGCACGTTTTTAAAACGTGTTCAATAAAAAACAGTTTATAATAAAGGCTTGTTTTGGTCCCACTCCAATATTGTCGCTTGTCATGGACGTCCGTGCTCCACAGTTTGAATTAATATTCAAGGTGAGCTAAGATGCATCGCCCAACCATACTGCGCATGCGTAACAAGTCTCATTGGAAGTATGATGAAACAAAGCTACCTGCCTGTCCAGACTGAAATTAATCCTCTACTAGGCTCCTACAATCTTAAGCCTCTTTATTGCATATTTTTTCTTCAGAATATATTTATTGGGGCATTTTAAATTTTTTTGAAATTATTAATGGTCTTATGAGAGCTTTTATCAAACAAAGCCCTCCAGTCAATACATAATTTGTTAAATACTTAATTGCGTATTAAGGTAATATTGGAAAAAAAAACCTACACTGAATAAATACCCTTATTCCAATAATTTTATACACATTTAAACGTGAAAATAATTAGAATATTTACACATATGTTAAAGCTATATGTGAATATTTATGTATCTATTAAATATTTGCTTTTGATACACAGATTGAGTTTATATAACAGTCCAAAACAGTCATTTATAAATTCAAGGCCACAAAAATCAAATTTCAAATTCAAGCAGCAACATTATTTGTTGGTGGCTAAAGACTCGGAAACAACAACATGGAGGTTTGGAATTTCATTCAGCCACAATTTTAGTTCGACTTTCTTGGGTACAAAAAGAAGCAATCACTGGCATTTAATAACAACCATGGGTCAATTTGTGTCCATCTTTGACAACTGATTTAAACTAATTTGATGTCATCTACTAATAGTCTACTGGAAGGAAATGTGATTATACAAGAAAGGAAAACCCTGAGTTATTGTGGTGTCATGTCATTGGAGGTACCTGTCATTTTTCAAAAATAGTCAATTAGCCCAAATGGGATCAGAACTAAGAAAAATAGGTTGTTTTACAAAGTTTGCAGAAAACATCCACTTATAGTAGGTAAGACATAAGAGCAAGGCATTTTATTATCATTTATTGCCACAATTCCTCAAAATATGTCACTACAAATAAAATTAAGCCGAGAAATGGTTTGTACAAAAAGCACAAAGTAAACTTGTAAAGGACTGACCCGACCAGAGCCAAAAAACATTCAGTAATTTCAATTTGGTGTGATTTTTTAAAATTTATCATCAGTTATAAATACTTAGACACACACACATTTTGAAATATGTATTTATTCATTTACTTTGGACATATTTAAGTTGCCACCCAGATTGAGGGTCTAAAATTTTAAGATGAGTATAAACAAAAGTTAAAATAAGAAGAAATCTACTTGATTTACAAATGTGGGAAAGAAAGCAGCAGTGACTTTGGATGGTGTATAATAGGTGAAAGTGAGAGATTAATGGGGTGCGAGGGGCGAGGGTTAGACCCTGGTGTTGGGAAGTAGCCGGTCCCTGGACTACGGCGGCCTGATTCACAACACCAGCTGTCCCGCCCCACCGAGTCTGCAGATGGCGCTCTGATGGTGGAAGTGTCTCTCCACTGGGATGCAGGCAAGTGGTTCCACCTCGCTGCATCCCACCCCCCTGGGGCTATAGAGTCAGCTCTGCCTCTTCATCTCGCTGCTATCTTCGCTTCATCTGTGGCAGCTGTGAGAAAAAAAAAAAGAACATGCAAATGAGAATCCGAGGAAACCATTCAAGGTGAGCAGAAACGGGCAGACGTGAACTTTCTTTTTCCTCCTGTGATGTACACATCAACAATCCAGACATGAGACGTTCTGGGAGTTCGTGCCCTACCTCTCCACACCTGCCAGGCGTTGGACCACCCACAGCCCCCCGCTTCAGTTAGAACATAATAAAAAATAAAGACGCCTCTATGTAAATTTCATAATCACACCAGGGCAATGAGGAATGTGTGTGTGTGTACAGTGAAGAGGGATATAAGCTTTTACTTAGCATATGAAATGAGTCGGGATTAGAACGAGATAAAGAGCGCGGTGAAGAGCAGAGGGAGCGCTACGAGAGGAGAGCGGTCACTCATAATTTTGCTTCTCTGAAGCTCTTTAAATCTTCCTGACTGCTCTCTCAGAGCCGCACACGAGGCTCAACTGAGCGATAAAAGAGCAGCAGCAGATTCACCAATTATTCCGTACTTCACATTGAAATGTAGACTTTATCAGCATGATAAAAACGGGATTTACGAGCAAGGGAGGGAGGAGGGGCAAAAAATACCCTATAAATGTGATGAACCAATCCCAGAAATCATTAAACGTTCTCATTTTAGCTGCTTAACCGGGCCTAATTTCCAAAATAAGCAAATATTTATTCTTGTTCTGGGGCAGACTGACAGAGACACATCGATCAATGGCTATTAAACACAAACAGGGACTACTGGGTCCACCGGTTCGGAGTTCTGCTGACTTTTACGCCCTTAACAGTGTGCTTACGTGGCTGGATTTCTGGCTTTTTAAAGACGGTGTCAAGGCTGAAAAGCCACAGAATGAACGGGCTGCAATACTTTGGCGGCAGGAAGATAAAAAAACAAATTAGATAGTTCAGGGGGTTTGAACTGAGGTCATTATTTTACCTACTGGAGGCAACTCCCTCGGCGTCTTCATTTAATATAAATCCTGATTAGCTGGTCGTGGTCCTTGAAGCTAACAGCTAGTCCAACAGGGACTGAGACCCAAGTGGATTTGCACAGTCTGAAAACTCCAATCTGAGAAACTTTATAGCAGATTATGAAAAAAACTGTTTAATAAACCTTCAAACTGTTTTGATTGCCTATGATTATTTACAAGGGAAGGGAAGGGAAGCAGATTACAGTGATCTTCCAGCGTGAAACAGAGCATTTAAATTATTTCCATTGATGGTAACTGTTTAATATAAAAGTAGCCATCAATACAATCGTGTTTGCTGTATTATTTTTGTCTTACTTTCTCATCTTACAGTTAATCTGACCAGTAAAGCTCTTGTTGTGTTTCACACAGGAAGATTACTGGTGGTGCACTTCCTCCAACTTCAATTTCCTTTTTCCAACAACCTAATTAGTGACTCATCAAAATGCAAACAAGAAGACAATTAAGGGGAAAGTGTAGATTTTTAGGGTGTTGTTCTGTAAACTATTAGTGGTAATAGTTGACTGCTAAAAATACGATTCAATAGCGCAGTCAGCTTACAAAAAAATTCAAGAAACATCTAGTTAAACAGCAGAGATAATCCAAACTCACCCATCATATCATGTCCTTGGATCCAACGCTATATTAGTGGATTTTCACAGTCTGCACTCTTAAAAGATACAAAACCAAGTGAGGTTGACGCTATTGACTGAATCAGTAATACAACAGTTTTCTAACAAAGTGAAGTAAATTTCTCAAATTTTCAAAAAGCTGTATTTTACCCAACTTGACAGCGGGAACATTTCTGGGTCTTTCCAGGTTTCTCCTTTTATTAGGAAATAATAAAAGGTTTATTTAGCTAATCTGACACCTAGCTGATCAGGTGGACTAACAGACCCAGCAGTCTGAGCTTTGGCTACTGCAGCAAGGTAACAAATTGTTTAGCTGAGAAGGAGGGCGACAAAAATAAAAACATCATATCTTGACATTTACCATGTTATGCTATAGCTATAAGTCTGAGTTTGAAATAGCTAAAATTAGCTCAAACTGTTTCACCGCCTGCAACCCTCTCGCTGCTCTGAGGATTTGTACAAATAAAACTTGCTTTGCTCACTTTTCAACAAAATCTCTCCATCTGCCTACGATGGGTGGGGGAACAATACCAAAAATAACTTCACAGAAACTTGCTGTCCCTTTACAGGTTTGTAAAAAAGTCATTTGCATCAAGCACGCTGACTTTTTTCTAGGCTGGACTTGGTTTAAAGATGGCGGATGTCAGCTTTGGATTCGATTCCTCTCAAACTAGCAGTTAGCTTCTGCCTCTGCAACCAACTATGCTAATTAAGGATAAGAGTTTTGTACTGCAGGTGAGAGATTAACCTTATAACCTTTCTACCAGAATCTGGCTGTCCAATTAAGTGTTTCAATGAACAATAAGGAATGAGATGGAGAGTAAAAATGTGTGTTTAGGAGCATGGAGCAGAGCAGTTCTACATCTCACTCATTTCTTCATGATTGGTGGTCCTCTGATGAAAGCCCCTCTGGAGAAATCTTATGGGCTTTACAGAAAAAAAAAATAAAAATACACCTTGGCATAAAAGTACAATTGCCCTTTCTGCAGATAATTTAAGATTTGCAGCTAGAAATGCCACCACTGACCAGCCAGCATTAGCTTGGGCATGCTGCTTTTGCGTGTGTGTGTGTGTGCGCGCGATCATTTTATGCAAATCGATTGAGGATGTGTGCAACACGCTCCGAGCGATACAAGACGTTGCATTAGTGTTTTTCGTCTGCGTTAATTAAAAACGCCTCACTTTTATTTGATTTCTTTAATTGTTAACAAGGGAAGAAAGGCGCGTTTGTGTGGCTGACGAAAAACTACGGCGATTTTTTAAATGTGGAATAAAAGATTCCAGTTGACACACAAAAACTGGGAGCGAATCAACGGCAAGCGGTACGTGAAAAGATAGGCGTCTAAATTCGTCTTCACATGTGTGCCTTTGTCTCGTGCTGGACTGGTGTGAAGCTGACGGGGAACGGGAGCAGCAGCTGAATTCCTTTAAATAGCCTCGCCTGCCTCATCATATGGTTGCTATGGCAGCCAGCCCCTCATTTCAAGATAACGTCCACATGCTCAGAGAGAGAGAGAGAGAGAAAGAGAGACCCCCTCCACCTGAAAGCTATAGATCTCTGCTGCTGCTGGGCGGAAAAAAGAGAAAGGAGGAAAAAAAAAAGAAAAGGTTTGCTGATGAGATGCAGCCGCATAAACGGCACATATGAATTCAGCACATGAGCGTTGGCATATACTGTGTGAAAAAAAATCAATATTGGAGCGATGCATGATCAATCTCTTTCTTTTAAGGATTCAAAAAAAGTCCTGGGATTTAAATAACGGGGCTTTTTGTGGCAGTAGGATGGGAATCATTTAAAGTGAACCAAATGACTGAACAGCTGGTACAAGAAATGGGGCAACACTGGGAGAAATTAGGAGTGTAAAAGATGATGAGAACCGCTCTTATCGGGACTTTTTTTTCCTTTTTTTAAAAAATAAAAAAATCTAATCAAAGTAGGTGCCACCTTTTCATTGATACCCCACTTTTTTATTTTATTTTAAGCATAGCAGCTCTTTTAAAATCACCTCTATCGCTTTTCATCCCTTCACCTCTTCCATTCCCAACCCCCACCCTTTGTCTGGCTTCCCAGCCTCTCTTTTCAGTTTTATCCGACCTCTCAATTAGCCATAAGTTTAGCTGAGGGTCGAACAGGACGCAACCACTGCAGGATGGCAAGACGTCTCCAGCGGACTTCGCCTGAATTGCTCCCTAAAGTGCACTCTGGTAACTTCGCAGACGTTTCATCTGGGAAGTCAGAGGATGGGAGCAGATTTTCATACTGACTGCATCAAAAATCCAAAATTAATGAGCTGTTGAATTTGACAAAATTAAAGACAGCGGAAACTTTCCCACCAATGTTTGTAGATTGACAATATAAATCACTTCTTGGTGATATAATGTGGATTTCTGCTGCAGGATTTCACTAAATATGTTTCCAAGAGAAGAAATCTGCTTTTTCTTTTTGCTAGTTTGTTTAATTCAGATTGATGACATCACAAGAGGTACAAGAACCAAACTAATTCAAAAGACAGTTCCTGAAATATTCCTACAGAACACAAGTGGACACTTTTGAATGTGAACGGAAATATGAGCGTAAAGAGAAAATAAATTAAATTTTATGGACGTTTTATCAGTTAGATAACGCCTAATCTAATGTCACCAGATATGTGTAACTATGGCAGCCCGTCTTCATTTAACTTCACTAAATTACTTTACAACAAAATGGCAAAAACTAATACAAAGTCAGATCAGTTCTTCTTTCTGCTGCAAGTGTTTGGTTGGTTTTACAAAAAAGTAAACAACTAAAATACAGAAGACAAAATTAGGAGTAAAATTTTTTTGAAAATCAATATGTGTTAATGAATATAATCATTAACTGGCCAGCAATTTGTATTGATAGTTTTGATCTAATCCATGTTATTTTGATACAATTTGTTTCAGATCTGCTGAAATGTACTCCGTTGCATTCAGGTGAAAGAAAATTAAAACCCTTTAGGAAAAAGAACTCAAAACTTAAGATATATTTATGAATGTTTTCACACAAAACTGTAACACACTTGTATTTGTTATTTTTCAGGAATTTTTTTCTTGATGTTTTATCAAACTTCCCAGCCGCTCACGGTGAGCGTTTGTTTTTTGTTTTTTTTTCTCTGTAGCGAACAGAGTCTGCCGAGGAGGAAATGGAAGAAGTCGATAAAAATGGCACCCTCAATTTCCTCTTAAAACACAGAGGCATGCTGATTGCGTTTGAGCGAGATGGGCGCGTCTCAGCGTCTCCTAATGCGTCTGTAAATCGAGTTGGAAGATGACGACGCCTGTTGTCTGTGCTGTGGGATGGGAGCCAGGAAGGCAGAAAGATATGGAGGACGCACCGCCCTGTCGACGCTACAGACCTCAGCCTGGGTCAAACCTTTGCAGACCGCCACAAAATAATAATAATAATAATCGTAATTACGTTAATTTTTTGACCTACTGTTTACCTCTATACACAGATGCCATCTCCTTTCTTCCCCTGCAGGTTTATGTATAAATCAGATAACCGATTGTGTTTATGCAAATAACCTGCCTTCCAAACGTCGTCGGTTTATTTTGGGCTTAAATATTATCTCTGGAAACATACTGAGGGGCTGCGAGGTGCTATTGTGCATAAATAGAAGTGACTGTGTCCATTATTAAGGAGATGCTGCGGTCAGGTCTGAGAGCAGCACCGATAAAGATGCTGGCTGAGCATTTGCCAAGCATCCGTTTCCTTTTTACACTGCTCTGAAAGGCCTTTTTTCCCCTCCCAATCACTGGTATACACACGCAGACACACGCCAGGAGTGATGTACTCATGTTTCCTTTCTACTCTGGAGTGCACATCTATTTGATTCCAATTTAATTGGTTAAGAAAACTGGATTAGTCCTTTACCCTGACATTTCTGACTGAGTCGTCTTTCTTCCCCCCCCCCACTCTTTCTTTCCTTAAACTGTTGTTGGTATGACACTAAATACCAGGAGTTTATGTAAATGAAACCATCGAGTTACGCAAAATTAATCCCTTTCTGATTATTATCCGACGGTAAAACTAAGAAAACAGACAGGTCAGTGTTTTCTTAAATGCAGCTCCTGCTTCTAAGTTATCTTTTTTTAAACGGTTTGCATCGAGCTGCCCTGAACTGCTGTATTCACACGGATGAAGTTAATGACTCCATTATGCTGGAATAGTTTTGACATTAAAAGAGACAATTATCCACACACCGAGGTATCTCACAGTCGCTTACACGCTGCAACACACACGTTAATGCACACATCCAGGGGCACGCCCTGCTGCCTGCGGTCGTGCAGCCCAATGTTCCTCGTTGCCACGTCGACTGGGTCTGACCGCGCCGCTGCTCGACAAATACATTAGGCATATAGGATGAGATTTGTTTTTTTCTGTATGTATAAATGTGTAGCTCATACACACTTTTTGCATACACACATCATCTCCATTACACGCTGACACACGAGCCCCACGCCCACTCAGATGCGATAAGGCCTGGGCACTGGTACTCATTTAGTTTGGCTTTGTCTTTTTCTTTTTTTTATTTTTAAACAGTGCGTCCCAGATGAACTGCAGGGAAAATAAAAAATAAAAAATGGGCAAAGCGCTCGCGGTGTTTAAGTCATTAGCAGAGCGGCACGGGTTTAACTTAATCCAGTGATGCTTCATAATCTGCGTTCGGCGGACGTGTGTGTAGGCTAATGGGAGCGGTGGGAAGAGCAGGCGTGGAAATGAAAGAATGTTCCTTATCGTGCCTGAAAGTGTCACGATATATTTGAGAAGATAGCCACTTTTAAATGCATTAGACGACTGACATGAGGAAACGGATGTGGAATAATTTACTTGGATTTTGGGTTGAACTAGTCCACGTCCTGCGTCACCATTCATGCAGCTTACAGTCCTGTTCATGAGATGCTAGAAAAATGAAACGTGGCAGCTCCTCCCCCACACGTTGCTGCACACTTCCAATCAGCTGGCTGAAAGGTTAATCACACTTTCCCCTCGCTTATAGGCTAATGCTAGCTTTGAGCTACTCTAAAGAGCAGCATTGCCAAAAAGTAAGCAAAAAAAGATTAAAAATGGTACTGATAACATTACTAGATCAACAATAATATGTTTTATAACTAACTTTTGTGTTCCATCATTTCAACCCAGTTACACTTTTTTTGCTTCAGGTCTGTAAAAACCATGAAACGGTGCTATTTTTACTCAAGGTTATCACACAGAGAAATCAGCTAGAGTAAAAGCATGAAAAGATTACAGAATAAATTATCTGAACAAATTTTTTACAAACAAGGCTTCTTTTCCCTTTTTTTCCCCCTCTTGCTGTAATCTTTTTTCATTTCCTAGCTTTAAGTTTAAATGCAGATCTATAAATTTACAAGTTACAGCCAGATGCTTGCAGATGGTTCTGGCACTGAGGCGTGCCAAACGAGCACTAACCCTGATGACTCCTGCAGGTTGCCAGTTCTGACCGGTGCTGGCCTCGCTTCGCCGGGGTGGATGGAGGGATGGGTGCAGGGACGGATTGGTAGACTGCAGGATAGCTGGCTGGGCGGATGGTCGGGAACTTGGCTGGTGGGGCACAGAGAGCTGTAAGGAAACAACAAGGTCAGCGGTTTGGCAGAACGCATTCGGCATGCGTCGATGCTGGGCAGGGGAAATAAAATAAAAAATAAATAATAAAAAACACGCTGGCGTTCCCGAAAGATGAAAAACCGAAAAGTACCGCCGCCTTTTAAAAGCAGAGTTTATTAGAAAGAGTAAAAAGAAGTATAATCCCCAACTCAACCCAACTGTTACAGTAAGGCAGTTTGACATAATACCTCCTACAGTCTAGGTATACCGAGGAGGGTAATTACAGTAAGGATTAGTGGAGATCTCCGGCAGCAGAGGCTTCCCGTGACACAAAGCAGTCACTGAAAAAGCAAACGCAGAATTACAATCAGATTTAGGAAAAGCACACACAGAGACACGCACACAAAAACAGGCCGATGATGTACGCAGACACATGCAGCCATACGTGCACACGCCTTCCAGACCTACACACTCGTCGGCCATCACAGACAGGCTCGGCAGCCATTTTGCCAGGGTGCTCTGGAATGCTCAATTAGGGTAATTGTTGAGCTGCACGTTCGTTTCCTGCAATTCTGCTCCAGATGTAACCGAAAAGTACTACTTCACCGACTACGCTGCTCACGTCGCAGACACTAGAGACGTCTGGAAAGGACTAAAAGAAGAGAAGTCCTGAACTGTGGGTTGGGTTTCTATCTGCTAAGGCCCCACGGTGTAAACCAGGACATGCATGATGGCGAGTCATTGTGCAGCGAACTCTACATGCATGTGCGGATGCTACATGGCTCGTCTGAACGTATGCGGCCGTGACGGTGGGCACACATGAGGAGGAGGGGTCCACGGTGTGGGGGAGAAATGGATTTTGTTGTACATAGGAAGAGAAAGACGAAAAAGGACAGTGAAGGAAAATGTGAAGCTTGTTCTTGATCCGACAATTCGACAAATAATATTTGCAAATAACGATAAAGATCAGAGGACGCTTCTGGCCCAGCTTTTTCTGCCCAGTACAGATTTGCGACTAGATTCTGGTTTTGACCATTTCCACATTTTTCCCTCAGCGGATGCAAGATAATTTAATACGTTTTTAATAAAGTTAGTAATTTAAAGCCAGCAGAAAGTGAAGGAATTGTACAGATTTTTTCAAATGAAAGAAGAAACAATATGTGGTTTTTGATTAAAATCAAAGTGCATGCTGGTGCTTGATGCATTTATAGACTAAAACTCAAGCTAAACATAGACGAAGGAAAAGGAAAAGAGAGGTAAATCACAGCATCATCTGCGTACCATTGTTTCATGATACGTCTGCTGGAGAATAAGCAGCTGATTAGTCCGAACACTGTTTTATGATTTTGAACATTAAATGCTGATGTGTCTCTCCGAGTGTTCGACCTGTGAGCTTGTACATCAGGAGTCTGAGCTCAGTTCTCCACCCATGTCTCAGCCACACTGCTCACTGGTAAACGCCCCAAAAGAGAGAGAGAGCCAGAGAGAGAGAGAGAAAAGAAAAGTGGAATAAATGCTTCTTACATAAGAAAATCTATTTTTTTAAGGAAAGTCTGAACTGAAAGAAGTGTCAGTTTTATTATTTTGTCACACACTAGATGCTCATTTCTCATCTATAGTCGCTGACTTACCATTTCTGACATTACTAGGACTGGAGCCCCTTTTTGCAAAGATCTGCAATCACATGGCCAGTTTCTAACAAAGGCCACCTAAGGATAAGAACACAAGTATTACAGTAGCGAGCACAAAGAGGGGATTGATCGGTTCGTGTCATATGGACGGGCTTGAACCGGTCCCACGGCTCTGCAGTCGCTGGAGATTCGTGGGGGGTTGGGGGGTGGGAAGGGAAGATGACCGCGGCTGTGTGAAGTGGGACAGGTTGAATCCGAGTGTCGGCTGTGGGGTGGGGGGGGAACGGACCGGTGCAATGCGCACACGCTCGGCCAGTAACAGACGACGAGAACCGAGATGATCGGGATTCCTGTGCATACATGCGTTTTACTGTTCTACATACAAAGCTCCCCCCCACCTTCCTTTCCTATTACTACTCCCCCCCTGCCCTCCACCTCCCCATCGCTCTCACGCACCCACCCACCCCCACAGAATATGACACAAGACTGCATGTATGATCCAGTGACTCTTTTGTCTGGGTTCATCGGTCAGTAATGGCTAACAGTTTGACATGTTAAGCTTCTCCTTCTTTTTATGCCTTAAAGGGAACCCACACACACACACACACACACACACACACCCTCTCTCTCACAAACACACACACAGTCATGTGCATGGCAGATGACCCTGCCTTTGACACTTGTGCCTCACCATCACCCTCTTTCTCTACCGTACGTTACAGTAGTGTCATGACGGCTGCCACCTCAGACGCCGTTGTCCTCAAAACGCACTCACCGCCCCAACCCCTCCGACCGGGCGATCAGCCGCTTTGACTGTGGTCGTTCATCGTCATGAGTCAGGAGAGTTCGACAGGAATCGAAGTGTGTGTGGAGCTGGAGGAAGGTTCATCCTCACTCTAGTGAGTTTTTTCTTTCCTCCCCTTGATCGTATGCGGATGATGAAACTGAACTTTCGCATCAGATGCCGGCGTCGCGAGCGGTGCCGAGGCGCCAGACGGAGGGGACCCTTTGTCTCCCACCACCGTCACACTGGGAGGGATGGCGTCCATGCACACGCATACGAGTGTGCGCGCGCACACGCGCGTAGGCTGTACATTGATGGCTTCAAACCCACACGTATACGGAACATAATGCACACAATCACTTTCAGAAAAATGTTCAGAAGATGTCAAAGAAAAAAAGTGACAATAGGCTGCTGTCATGTGAACCTCCATCTGTGTGTCAAAGTAGTGCCTGCAGAGTGTGCGTGCATGTCCTCAGACTCACCTGACGGCACCCCCGGTTGTCGTGGTGATGCAGCCTCATCTGGGGCTCTGGAGCTGTGACACCTGATGTCCCACCTCCCCCTTTCACTCTCGCTCTCTGCGCCGTAGTATGGGATCAGTAGCTACACCCTAGCACTGACAGGAGAGGGGTGGGTGTGGGGGGGAGGCGGGTAGGAGGGGTTCTTATGCAGCCTGCCGGATCGTACCACCAGCCCCGCCGAGCCGAGGGGACTCCGGGGGGTAGGAAGCCCGGTCGCAGCCTGTGGAGCCGACTCCGAACCGCCCCACTGTCTCCCGTCGGATGGTCTCTCCCTCCACCCGCCGATCTGATTGGTCGCTCCGCTTCCTCCTTCATCAAAATGTAAAATTCCAAGACAGAGAGAGTAGTGCATCGTTTGTGTGTGCGTGTGAGAAAAAAAAAATGTGTCTAAAAGAAAGGCCGAATACATGAGGAGGGGGAAAAAAAATTTGTGTGTGTATGATGCAGACTTGGTTGACTGCAGGCAGTAGCACATGCGTGTGTTTGTGGGAGCCTTCATGTTAACATGAATGTGTGTTTGTGGCTTTGCATCAGGGAGACAATATACAGAATGCTATTGTCTGCGTGGGCGTGTGATAGAGGTAGCTGAGGGAGAGACACAAGACAAAGAGAGGGTGAGGGACAGGAAGACATTTCACTCTGTATGTGTGTGTGTGCGTGGTTGAGAGGAAGAAACAGAAAGCAATGTGTAGGGCCTGAGAGCTGTCATCATTAGTCTCTCTGCGGTGGCTGGTGTTGAGCTGCAAAAGGGCTTGTCAGTCAGTTTCTGTCACAACATTTCACTGGAACACACGCACACAATCCCAGAGGGGATCATGTCAAGATGGGGGCCAGGCTGCTCTGACAAACCGATCTGAGCCCCCCCTCCAACCCTCGACTCCCTCCTGGTAACCTTTAACCCCTCTTTGCTGACATTCATGCCAGTGGTGACACATTCCGGATCAACCGTGTGATTCTGGTTTTCCTAACCAAGGGAAGAGGCGTTGTGAAGGCAGCTGAAATCCTGCAGCCGAAAGTTTGTGCGTGTGTAAGGAGGATGCGGACAGGAGCGAACGTACGCTTACAGCCGAGTCTCCTCCCCAGAGAACGAGGCAATGCAATACTGCTGACTCACTGTACGCACGCCGGGCCTCAACGCCACACCGAGTTCTGATCCAGGTTCCGGTCCATCAAATCTCATAAAACAAGACGGGATCGGCAACAACTGACATGGTGGACATTTAACTAAACATTCAATGGTTTAGTAGTTGTTTTTTTTTTAAAATCCAGTTTATGACGTTTACCAATAATTTATGACAGACGTTTCTACAGAAATCAGAGTTTATATAAAACTAAAGGAAGAATGACAGATGGACAGATAGACTGGTCAGACTTGATGGTGGATAAATACTTGGACAGAAAAACAGACCTAAGGATGAAAGTAATTATGAAACAGAAAACAGAAACAGAGTAAGGATTCAAGTAGTTTTATGTACATGTGGACAGAATGACAAAGCTTCTAGATGAAGAAAAGTGCAAAAAAGTTTGAAAATACATTTTTGGATTGTGGGGTAGATGGACACACGGACATAAAGAAAGGATGGATATATGCAAAGAACAAAATGGACTAGAAGATGGTGCACAAGAAAGAAACAAATGGATAAATGGACAAACTGGTATAAATTAATGAAAGGTTGGACCAACAGATGGATGAACCAGTATAGACAGATAAAGGGATGGACTAACAAGGGGTGAATTAAGAGATATAAAATACTTTAGTTTGGCAATAGGGATTTTTTTGCCATACATTCTTATTCAGACGTAGAGAAATACGTCCCATGAATCCCACACTTTTTCAGATCGAACAGGAACCTCGAACACAGCAGACCCCCCAGAAGCATTTCCCTCCCATCCAACCGTTTTCTCCACTCAGCGGACTTTTATCTGCACACATAAAACTCAGACCTTCCCTTTTCCCTTGCTTTTCTCCGTCTCTCCCCTGCTGCCGATTTAATTACCTTCTATATTTATCGGAGCTCAAGATGCTATTTTGGTTTTGAGACTCTTGTCACTGATATCGGGAGGCTACATTATTCAGAGTGAGAGCACCGGGGGCCGTCACACTCGGAACAAGAGCACTGTTGTTAACCCTGTAGAGGAGGACGGAGGATGTGTCACACTCGCGTCGTAATGCCAGTGTGTAAGTCGTCGGGCAGAGTAAATGTATTTCCTGTAACAGTGTGTGGGAAGCGCCGCTTTATTTCAGAAGGTGTGGTCCTTCTTCTGTCTCCATTTTGTGACTGCTTCATCTCAACTCTCGGCTTCAGAAGATCAAAGGAGAGACGGCTATCTTAAAAACAGACACGCATAAAATCCGCAGACGAAAAACAAACAACAAAAGGAAAAAAAAAACAGAAGTGCATCTATCCTTGTGCACCGGCTGCTCGTGTGTGCGCACACACAAAGCGGCGGACACAGTATAGATCGCTGTCCTCCATTTTTGGTTGTGATTTATGGCTGCTCTTCAGTAGAGGCCACAGTCATCTGGGAGATGATGGCCATATTGATCTGATAAACAGTTTCATTTACTGCCAAAGCCTGCCATTCATACTCACACACACACAGAGGAAAAGCAAAGACACATAGATTCACAGCAGGAATAACCCAGCTTTCTGCTTCATCAATTCCCCACCTCCTCCACGTCTGCTTCTCTCTTTCTCTGCTCTTTCTTTTCTCCTCCCCCCAGGCCACCTCACCCTCCCCTCCTTTCCTCTCTTCTCCAAGGGTGCTTTAACTCGTTTCTCTTCAGCCTCCGTTCTCGCCGTTTCCAGCGTCTGCTGCCAGTCACCTGGTACGGTACCAACGCCACTCCCTCTGCAGTCTGGCCTCGTTCCTCTTACAAGCTCTACTACGTTGAACTTTTCCCCCATTTTGTCGCGTTGCCACCACAAACTTCAGCACATATCATTAAGATTTTATGCGATAAAGCAGCACGAAGTCACACATAAATGTGGCGTGCAAAGAAGATCGTAGATATGATTTCAGACATTTTTTTAAAGTAAAATTATTAATTGTGGAGATTTCTTTTAGCCTCCCCTTTGCTCAGGTCAACCTAAATAAAATAATGAAACACCAGAAATCATCTCCTTTTTAAAAAATGTCTGCTGGTGTGTAAGCTTCAATTTATCATCAAAAAATGGAAAGCGTATCATACGCCTGCAAACCAAGCAACAAACATGGGCCAAAATTGTCAAGTCAAAAAGAATTGTAGGCAAAAAATATATATAAATATAAAAAATAAAAAAAATAAAAAATAAATCAAGCCAATAAAGTAGTTTGAGGTTTTTTTTTTATATTTTTGTAGGACCACAAGCTTAAAGATTTTGCATGTTTGTTGTATTATATACTAAAGGGAAATAGTTTTTAAATTTTGGGGGGCTCGATTAAATAAATTTATTCTCAGTACAACAGCTGGGTTTGGGTCACTTTCTATAAAAACGCAAGGTATAGTTACCCAAGTTTAATAAAAGCTGCTTTGTGTTGGCTTTTCAGTAAAAGTCTGTGGATATGCCTGGTTCTACTTCCTATAAAAACAAATAGTTTGTGTTGTACTTAACATCTATTCATTGGAAAAAGATAATTTTACCCCAATTACAGATGAAAAGTCTCCATCTACATGAACTGAGCTGGAAGAGAGAAATTTGTATCATTCTTGAATGATAGTTTGGGGGCCGCACAAAATCAGTCTGAGGGCCACAAACAGCCTCCGGGCTGCATTTTGGACATCACAGACTTAAAGGGACAGGGCAGCTAAGAAACTTCTTTATTAAAGGGGATGTGCTCGTAGTTCCAGACCTTTGACCTCATCTTGAACTCAGATCTGGACATTTGTTGAAATTTCTAGTTCAAATTCCATTCATAAAAAAAGGAATCATTAGATATGAATACTTTGAGTTGCCTGTGTGTCAAAACAAATACATGAGACTCAAATAAGATGAATGTTAACATTACTTTATTCCCTTAAATCAGACATAATTATCAACCAGCTCCAGTCTGTTTCCAGCTTGAACTGGATTTAATAGGCAGATGTAAACCATTTACATCCTGTTCAAAAGAAAAAGTGAAGCTTTTCAGCTCATCTTACAGCAGAGGTACAAGATGTTCAATAATATAGGCGACTGTTTGCTCTGCTGCGTCTCTGAGCCCCACAAGCTTCTCCAGCATCCTGGAACGTTATTAGCTGTTCTACGCTTAGCTCTGCAGGGATGTCTGTGTGCCCTCATTTATGCTGGCTGTGCCACTGCTTTAAGAGCAAAACCGGAGCGCTGCTCATCTCTCTGCTCTTTGGTTCTTGTTTCACGCCCAATCCAAACGAGAAGAGTCACCAAACGTCTGCTTTAATGAGATGCTGACTGTTGGTCAAATCAGTTTCCTCACCAGAATCTATGCAGCAGGTCCCATTTACACACCGAGACCTACGCTTAGCTCATATGATAAAAGAGGAATATAATCCACATAAATGATAAAAACATTGGTGTTTGTATTTTGATGCAAATAAAAAAAAATGTTTATGCAATTGTGCACGTGTGTATGTACAATGTCTAGCTAAACCATTAAAACCTCTTGAACTTTGTCCTGTTACAGCCATTAACTTCAGTGTATTTTATCAGGCTTTTATTTGAAATTGAAACATCAATTAGAAATAGACTCTGCAATTTGCGGCATACATTTGTATTCCTGTGAATCAACACTTTTTCTAATCATTTTTTGCTGAAATTACAGAAGCAAGAGTTTTGTTTCCCCCCTCTACCAAGTTTGATCATTTGGAGTCTGAAATCTTCAAGCAGAAATTTTCAATTTTCAGGTCATTATGCTCTGGGGATGTTTTTCTTTGTGAACCAGAAATAGTGCTACATTTAAGCCGGATAGTTTTTGGTCCCCAGGTTGGTTTTTGGCAAACTGCTAACTTTTCTATCTCTGAAACACTGGGACATGAGGAAAAAAATAAATCGTAATCCATTTTGTTTCTTCCATTCATTTCACAATTATGCACAACTTTGTGTTGGTCTGCCACATAAAAGTTCGTTTTATAAATATGAAAATCTTCAAGAGGTGCAAATTAATAAATTAGTACTTTAACACATTAATTTTGATTAATTAGTAATTAATAGATTTTAAAACATTAAAATTTTAACGCAATTAATCACTTTTTATCTTTACTTAAATGTTCTGAACCTTTGTATTCGTGTGTTTCTGATATACTCGTAAATTTAACAGAAATTTGGCACATCGGGGTTTCACTTTTGCTTCAAAAAATTATCTGATTGGACGCTGGAAAAAGATAATTTTTGTGTTCAGGTTGTGCTAAAAGGAGTTAAAAAATATTAAAGCCTAAAAAGCATGTAACTGCACAGACGTCCCCAACGCTAATGTCAACATTCACACTTCAAATTTCTAAAGAAATATTTTAATAAATTATTTCCATGAATGATCAGTGGTTCCTGAAAGACTTGAAAGCTGAATGGCACCAAATACCAGATTAAAAACAATAAACATCCTTATTGTTGAGCTCATATTTAATCATTTATCAGCAAGAGTTTTTCAATTGAAAATGTTTATTTTGTCAATACATAGTTTGATTAAGGTCCGATTAACTAGAGTGAATATTTTTTCAAGGTGATATAACTTCTCCAGCCATCGATAATTGTTACATCTGTCCAGTCTGTGGACATCTGTCCAAACTGTGGTCAGCATTAAATTAAGTGAAGGCCAATTCATTATGCCTCCAATTTCTTCCTCTAAGCTGAGATGTCAGGGAATATTCCCACGTTAAACGGACAGTTTTTCCAGGGTTTCACGGCGATGTAATAGATGTGATGGGTCAAGCTGTTTTAATTAGTCCTTCTGGAAAGGCTAAATTTAGCAATAGAGTTTTTCTGTGTGATGACAGCAGAAATATTCACGCAGCTGCTTCGCACTCGAAGAAGAATTAAATTACGCCACCAGTATTTGTTTTCTCAGGATTTTTTTGAAATGCAAATAGGAATTTGCAAACATACTTTGAATTTCAATCAGGCATATTAGTTTGAGACCCATCTCCTAAAACACTTTGTGTCCTGCTGTGTGTACATGCATCATTTGTCATTTGTTAGATAACGCCAAAGAAAGAGGAAAAAAATAAAATACACAACTACAAGTGCACAAGTTACTCTCTCTCTCTCACACACACACACACACACACACACACACACACACACACACACACACACACACACACACACACACACACACACACTAGGAGGCTTTCAGTTTCTAAATCAATCCCACATCCGTAGCTAATGCAGTGCTGGGCCCTCTTCAGGAAGCATTAGGCCTATTAGTCAAAGTGCGTACATTCCTGTATGTGTGTGTGTGTCTGAGCGCGTGCAGAAGCCGCACATTCAGCAGTAGCCCATCTCAGTGGATCCTGTGGGTCAGCAGGTGCAACAGGGAATGAGGGACCTTCTTATAGAGTGTGTGTGTGAGCGCGGGTGAACGCTCCCTCCCCTCGGCATCCTCTGGGCTCTTTATCGCTCTAAAATTATCCTCCATTTACTGGAAGACACTGGGCAGATTGAGGAAAAGAGAAATATGGACACTCCAGTTTGAATGTTTTCCTGGATCACTTTACTGGTGCAGAACAAAGGCAGAAGCAGGCGCTTTGCTTTGTCAAATAATCTAATTTATGTGGCACCGATAAGCTGGGAAGTCGGTTACTTGGAAATGGTAGCGATGGCTCGTTTTCTCACATGGGGACGTTTTAGCTTGATGCAGTAACACTAAACATCTGGAGTGTTCATGAGACATGAGCACCACAGCGCCAATCACGGTTGCTAAGCAGTTACAGTGACACAGCTGGGTGCTTAGCTACAACGTACAACACTCTGCTACTATGGAGCGGTATGTGGAGACGAAGATGCTGTCGTTAGTCAGCCGGGTCTAGTGGGGCGTCAAAAAGAAGTCTTTCAGAAATAAAGTGAAATTACTCATCAGAGCTCAAAACCAAGCAAAAAAACTTTTATTTTATAGTCTAACCAGCCACTTTATTAGGTTCAACTTCCTGCAGTCAGAGACGTAGAATCAGTCAACATTTATGGAAGAAACTTGATGCATTTAGGCGTCCAGATGACTAAGCCAATTTCAAACTGAGCATCAGAATGGTGAATAATGGGGATTTAAGTGACTTAATGTTGCATGGTTGCTGGTGCCAGCTGGTCTGAGTAATTCTGAAACTGCTGATCCGAGACTTTCACGCATTTCCAACTTTTGGGTTTACAGATGATAGAAAAAAAAAGGAGAGAGAATCCACTGGTCGGAGGTGAATTGCCAAACTGGTTAGGAATCATAAACAACAAAGGCTCAAATACTCACTCATTACCAGCAAGGTATGCAGAACATTCTGCATGTATGCTGTAGCTTGAGATGAGGAAAACCACAGCCTGAGGCATTTCTATCAATGGAGAACAGGAACAACTAGAACTCACACAAGTTCCCCGATGATAACAAAATGTCAGCTGTGGTATCAATTTCAGCCTTTCAGGGACAGAATTTGGCGTAGATGAATCTGTAACTCTTATTAACACCTTAAGGGTGAGGGTGGGGGTGTAATGGTATGATGGATGTTTTCTCAGTAGTACCAGTTGATGCTGCCCATGCCTGTTGCTTTATGATCCCAGTATACCCACATAATGTTTACTTTGAACAGGACACAACACTATGTCACAAATCAACTCAATGGCCAACAAAGTCACCATATTTCAATCATTTAGGGGAACTTTTCAAAAATGGTGGACTGAGGAATTTGCAGCCCATAAATCTGCAGTTACATCATGATGCTACCATGGCAGTATGGACCAGAACCTGTGAGGAATGTTTGACACCTTGCTATGGTTTCTGCCGTAAAGAATGAAGGAAGTTCAAGGGGTCCAAGGAAAGTGTATCTAAAATGGTGACTGGTGAATGTTAGTCTAACCAAAGCCCCATTCTTAATCATTTAAAGAAGTGTTGATCAATAGTTCTTTGAGCTTTCTGAAGATCTTTCAAAGTTTCTGTTTGGACATTGGATACAATCATTCTTTGAATACCTGACCGTACAACAAGTTGAGAGGAGATGTGTTAATCAGGCTAAGTCCATTCTTTAGCTAATAGCCCTTTGGGAATCAAATTATGAATTGTTACCAACACTTTTTAAATATTTCAAACCATCTTACAATATCTACTTCTGGTATGTTTAATAGATCCGACCAGAGAAATGGGAACAAATTGCATCTTTGTTTAAGGCTGCAATCAAATAAAATAGGTTCTTTGTTAAGTTGCCTTTAAGTCTTAAGTTGCCTTTAAGTTCAGAGAAACCTTTATTCCTTTATAACGAGGCAGCTGATCGTTTTGCCCTTTTGACATTTGCTCTTTTTGAAGCAGACGTTTTTTCACATATGATAAGTCACCTGTTCGGATGAATCCGTGTACAGTACGCCAATTCATTCACAGTTTGACAATTAATAACTGATCATTTTTCTCCAATTTGACCAGATTAGAGAATGGAAATGTGTTTGACTCCATCAAATAACCAGCAGGAGATTGTACAGTTTTTTGTTAACTCTCTTAAACAGAGTCAGAATCAAATCAGTTTAAATGTAAACTAATATAAAGTCCTCTAAAATCCAAGGTTAAATTTCGCAGGATTTGATCATCTCTTAGAATATACTTCATTATTTACATAATTCATTAAGATTAGCTAAGGAGAAATTTAGCTGGTGTTGAAACGATTCTTTTAAAATAATATTACATTTACTTATGATCTGTAACAATTGTGTTTTCGCTTTCTAAAATCCTGTTTAAATCAATTATTAATTTTTCATGTTTGGCTTTTATCAATGTATAAAATTGAAGGAGGTTTAGGATGAAAAGGTAATGTCTGCATATAAACAGGCCAAGGTTCATTTAGTCTTGGTTTAAACAACAAAAACGGGAATTTCTTTCAAAAAGTAGATAGTAATGCACTAATAAAAATTCATTTTATGTATAAATACTGTCCAGTTCCTTAGAACTAACATTATATATTAAAAAAGAGGAATTACTGGAAATTTACTGGTACTGTATGTTGCACATTTAAGAATGAAACATTATTTTAAGGCTGTTTGGCTGGAGAGAAAACAGATAAGCTGGTTATGCCACAAACCCAGAACAGTACGTCCTAAAAACAATAATGAACTCTGGACACTGAAGTAATACTTGTTAATATGTCCAATAAATATTAACTCACTTCGGCTGTATTGACTATTTAAGGAAAAACCTGCAGGAAACTTTTAAAGCACATGTCTAAAGGTCAATCCTCCGTATCAAACGTTAGATGGAAAGCAGTCTGGCCCCACACCCCTTCCTTTGCAAATGCACTCTTCCAAAATTACCACGGAGAGTTTGAGTAATCCTGCAGACAAAAAAAAAAGATGCACATATGTAGCTAAGCAGACGGAAAGAGCACTGAAAGCATGCGTAATATATAGGAGGAATCCAGGTATCCCCACTTAGAACAAATGCATCTAGCAGCAGTATCTAAACCGACAGGCACAAGCCAGGGCTGCATATTAGGAAGACAATGCAGGAGCAATTGTTAAACATTGCGCTTACATAATGAATTGCAATTAACACAGATTTTCCTCAGCACACTCCGTTCTTCATCAGCACAGCCCCCCACCCCGCCCCAACTCTCTATCCAAGTGGCCAACTAAACACTGATAAGCAGAGTTTTAATGCATGCCCCCTGAAATATTGCAATATCGCATCCAAGCAGTGTGCAGTCGCCTTATTTCATGAGCTAATACTGCAACAATGACCGCAGTTTGATAAATCGTGCAGCTCTACTATGGACTAAACTGACTCTGGGTGTTTCAGTTACGATCGGCTTGATGCCGGTTTATTATTTGAAGAAAAGCACATACACTGCTAATGAAAGTGTCAGTCATCCAAGCACAAACTAATGGCTTCTTCCTATACATTTGTATCACGCTGCCTCTACAGATGGACAGATACTGGCGATATAATTTGTGGGTTTGCTGTCTTCGATCAGTAGATGACCACTGTAAAAATGGCTGGTAACATTTCCAGAGAAGAGAATTAAAATTCTAATAGAATCAAAGTACAAATGAAGCTAAATCCTCCCATGTTTCCCTATAAAAGCACCATTACTGAACTCACTGTAAAGAGGTTCCTAATCGACTCCTCAGAAGGAAGTAGTTCTTCAGAACGGTGGTCAGTGAATTATTCAGGACTACCTGGTCACTCCTCACTTGATCTCAACCTCCGTCCTGCTGTATATCCCTTTAAGATCTTCACATCAGGAGGTGGCTCAAGTGTCTACAAATCAATACCATCCATTCATGCACTCGCATGATCACGCATCATCATGTGAACATGCACATTAACAGTCCGTTCGAGTAATGGCTCCGTGAGATACATTTTATCCTCTGGTTCTTCGGTCCAAATTATTTCTGTCTGGATCAAAATGTGGCGATGTTAGAAAACAAAATTCTACAAAATACAAATAAAATCTATAATCCCTGTATCATCTAACTGTATCGCAACCATACAGTTACCTAAAAAAGAAGAAATTAACACTTCTTATCACAACAGTACCAAAAAAAATCGTGATAAAACTTTAAGTCCATATCACTTCCATCTCCCTCCTACGATAACATTACATGTCAAGTTAAAAGGCATTTATGCAAAGCTCTGCATAACAAAATGTACTCTTTGTAAATTCTTTGCCTAGTTAAGAAATGTGTTTTATCTTCTCAGGACATTAAAAACGAGATTAAGATTAAGATTAAAAGAGAACCAGAACCACATGATGTCAAGCTTGGAGAACAGAGCAGCAGAAATCCTGTCCAGAAAGAGCTCTGCATCATAGGGAGGAAGTGAAACAGATGGAGGTTATTATATTTATGTCTATTAATTGATTCAGCGGTCAAACTGCTCTTAAACTGTAAAAACGTTCATGATCATGTCAGATCATGACCAATTCAGTACAAATAACTTTTTGTTTCAAATAAAAAACACGTAAATCAAGTTATATCTTTATTTATCCAAATACCAAAAAAAAAGAAATGTCATTCATGGCTGACAGAGAGGCAAACCTGGGGATCACCAATATAAATAATAACCCAATAAAAGAAACATTAGGCACTCAGCTCAGTCAGACATGGCAGCTACGATGACCTGTGGGAAAACGAGGAAGAGGAGAGTCATTGGAGGAGAGGGAGAGGAAGAAACTAGTGGAGAAAGCGAGACGGTGAGCCTGGACATTATAAATCATGTCTGCTGTTGGCGCCGGCCGCGTATCCTAGCAACCACAGACTCCCTCCACCTCTCCTCCATCCCCTCTCCATCTTCCACTAACAGCCTGGCCACTCCGATTACCCATACTGCACCGGGCCGTGCCCTAAAAACTCCTGACAGAGTTTGGTTTGAGCTTACAGCTTGATGACAGATCGAGGCGGAGTTAGCGCCGAGCAAATCTAGCAGGAACTGAACCCAGATCAGTGAGCTGGGAGCAGGTAACAGACACCAGTCAGGATCTCTCCCTCCATACTGGCACACTTGGATGGAAAATACACATATCTTATTTCAATGTAATGTAACACTGGCAAAAATTCATGCAAGAATATGAAGGTTCACCATTTAAATGGCTGAGTTTTAATGCTAACGTTAGGGAAAGAAATGAACGCAGCAGATTACAAATGAATCAAAAAGTCTGTCCTCTAACAAACTAACGGTACATGACAAAGTCAGGTAAATAACAACACCATGTTGGACATCTACTAATGTCCAATATGACAATGTTTCCCAACTCAGTTTGTCCAGGCACTGATGCAGATGCCAATATATGCACATATATTTCCACCTAATTGCAGAGAACATCAAGTCCCTCATGTGGAGGAATTTACATATTATCATGCCTACTCTGATCGAGAACGCCCACTGGCAGTGGCACACATCAACACAATGCTTTTTTTAAAAAGGTACACCCTCACCAAGCTGAATGAGAAAAACTACTCCTTCATAAAAGCGAAGCAGTTCAGATTTAAATTTAGGAATCATCTTTAACCAAAATCATGAACTACATACTAAGGCTGGCGGAATAGCAACAGATTTTTGTAATTCATAGCTTTTTATTACATAAAATGGTGGAAAATAAAGATAGTGCTTCAGATTAACACTCCACATAATTCAGAACACATCATCCCCAAAATGGTGGTGGAGGCATCATGCTGTGGGGTGGGGTGCATTTCTTCAGGAAAGATAAGGAACTTGGTCAGAGTCTGTGTGTAGATGGATGGAGCCAATTACAAGATCTGAGACTTTGGCAGAACAACACCTGAAAAACATGAAGCTAACACAATAAGGAGTAGCTATGATCAAAGTATACTCATCTGTTAGGAGGCCCAGTTAAAGTCCAGACCTAAATCCAGTTTCTATAAGACTTTGAATAAATAAATTCAAATGTCTCTAGATGTGCAAAGCTAGTAGAGCATTACCTCAAAAGATCGGCATCTGTAATGGCAGAGAAAAGCAGAAGCTATTCCCTCTAGTGGGGCTAAAAACAAAGGCATGCCATACTGCTACAAAAAACAAACGAATGACAAAATGTGAAACATTTCAAAAGGTATTAATTAATTCCCAAGGCACTATACCCACGTAGTTTATGTAAGAGATGGTGAGTAAGAAATGAAAGAGAAATGACTACAAGATTTAAATTTTGTGAATCAAATGCAATAAATTAGAAGAAAACAAGGCAACATAAAATAAACGAATTAAAACTATCATTCCTCCCTAAAAAAATAAAATAACACAGTTCCAGTGGGCTGAAGAGTCGGACTGATGCACTGCAGATGATTGGATGATTTAGTGATAAATCTTTAATCTGGGTAGAGGAGGCTGAAGCCTCTGTTTGTTCCCATCCCAATGAAACATATTAGGATGACTAATATGAAGACAAACCGAAGACAAACAAGCAGATTTCCTGAAATTGATGATGCAGGGCTGCATGTCGGATAAATAAGTAAACAACAGTCATTACCTCTGCCGGGAATTAAAAGGTGGACACTGAGATTTCAAAACATGTTTCCCATTCTGTCAAATGAAAGCAAGTTTGGTAACAAAGGTATGTGCATAGTACCAATGTTTGACTAGACAATCAAAGGAAAAACCTGTCATGTCTCTCTCTGTTGAATAGCTAATGTAGTTCATTCATTATGGTTATGGATGACATATGTTCCTCTCTGTCATGATTGTGGCACTGCAGCCGTTCTGCACACCAAAGCCACGACACTCAGCATTAGTCAGAATTATCTCATCAGCCTGTCAAGGTTCATTTTAGTCCTGCAGAGATAGTTACCTTAAAGTCCTTTCAACCTGATAAAGGTCAGGGGGGCGACATAATCTGAGCAAATACCCTGACGTGTCTTTAAATCTGCTTTTCAGGAATCTCTGGTATTATTTTTGTTAACATGCGAGCTAATCATATTTAAATTGGCATGTTTTCTGATGTCTGAATTTGTTGTTTCTGCTTCCTTTTATTCACTGGGACACATTTAATGGAGTCTGACTGCTTCCTTTTTACAGTGCACATAAATATGTTTACATGAGGGTGATAAAAACATAACATCCTCGAACAGAGCAATAAATTTCCAGCAAGATGTTTACATCCACTTATCCTGTTTATGAATGTCGTGTTTTAGAGATTGGGGATGATTTTGATACAATATTTATTGGCAGAAGCAGTAGAGTTCATTTATGGTTGGTTTTCTTATGTATAGTCCATAAAGTTTAAAATGGGGTTGAGGTCAAGGTTCCTTTTTTTGTTCCCAAACTAGTCTTGATAAGATTTGTTTAGATAATTGTTGCACTGAAACATCAAAAATTAGCCACATATCAACTTTTTGAGCAAAACTGAGATTCAGAGATGAGAGAAAAATAGTCAGGATGCTCGTGAACCACCAAGCATCAAAAAACATAAACTGGAAATTGCTGGAACCCAAGAGTCAACCGTCTAAGATGAATAAAGTTTGGATTGAGGGAGCACCAACCAAGAAAGAAACTCCTACTCCAAAATAAACCATCGTGAACAAACCAAAAGCTTCCTAGAAAGACATTTTATGACAAGAGCATGTCCAGAAGAGTGGAGGGGCTTTCAATTTCCTCCTCCCCCCAATAAAAATAAATAAGAAAGAGAAACAGTGCCCCAACTTTCAAGAATGGTAGTGGTAGAGTCGTACAGTGGGACCAGTGGTACTGGTGCATTGAAGAAAGTGGGTGGAATATGAAGACAGAAAATGCTAACTTAGTCTCAATTTTCAATAGCTTAATGGATTAAGCTTAGACACAACTCAACAACATTGCCAAACACACATTCAAACAGCTACAACCAAACATTGAGCTTCTAAAAGAGCCCTGACTCTAGAAAATATGTGGAGCAAGTTTAAAAGCTGGACAAGAACAAACATTTTAAGTTAACTGCTGCAAAGAAGAATGGCTAACCATCCAGTCAGTATCTCATCAGTGCCAAGTGGTCCAAGTCTACCTTCTTTAATGGCCAGAAATATGAAGTATTCATGGGATTTTTTGATCTTGTGTGGACAACAGAATCATTTTGAGCCTTGGTTTTGAAAAACACTGATATTGTTTGCAGTTTGATCATCCCACCCAGGAAAAGGAGCAATTGAAATAAATAATTTAAAGCAAGAAATACATCCGTGTGAATTAATGTACGCTGCTGAGCAGAACTGGAGAACTAAAGCAGACTTTCTCAACTAAGTTGATATCAAAATGTTTTGTTCTCTCTCCCAAATTTAACCAGGAAAAAATGTAGGTGGAAAAATTAGAGAGAAACTGCATTTCAAATCTCAGCTTTAAAAAAAAAAAAATCATCAAAACCTGACTAACAATCCTCTTAATATTTCTCCATGATATCATAAATGTATGACCAGTTACTCTCCTAATTCCTGCATGCTAATAATCCACACTTCCCAAGCTGAAACATTACTACTTTTACTAGCGGATTATAAGCAGAATTTAGATCCTTCAAACTAGATTGCACTTGTTTGTTGAAATTTAAAGTCGATCTGCTGCCAGACCACAGGTTACGAGTGTTTTATCGCCAGGAGGTAAAGCGTAACCTCAGGCTAGTTTTCAAGTTCTACAACACAATAAGGAGCTGCTGGATCTCTGCTGCAGATTTATGTCGTCTCCTGACTAAAAGCTTCGCTCAGTTACTCGGTCCGCACACAGCTGACGTCTCACGCTACCTCTGCTGGTCCACGGGCTTGGCCGAGGCCTCGCCGTCTGCTGGCGTATAAAATTTCTGGGCTCTCAGCAGAGTGAAGGGATGGCGAGAAGGAGCGCGTGCATCAGTGGGAGCAGAGGAAATGGAGCACTCAGGAACCACTCAGCCAAGCCACAGTCTGAGAGCCGCTGGAAGTGGGTGGTGGTGTGAGAGGAAAATTGTGTTAGAGGGAAGAAGCTCAGAGCAGCCAGAGAGTGAGTGGTGCACTGCTGGAGCGTGGCTGCGCCCCCTTGTGGATCAGAGCCGGTAGCTTTCGCCTCCAATTCCTTTTTCTCTCCAAAATGACAAAAATTCACAAGGATTTGGAGCATTTTAGAGGAGTAAAACCAGATAAATAACTAATCCCTAACCTGCAAAATTAATCTACATTCATATATTTTAATATTCTAGATGATCAGATTTTATACAGAAATTTGTTTTTGCTAATAAAGATTTACAATGCCTTGCAAAAACATTCACACCTCGAGTCTTTTTCACATTTTGACATATTATGGCAGCATAAATCTATCCATTACAGGGATTTTATGCACAAGATCAAATTGAGAAGATCTGACAACTAAAAATCAAACTGATTTGCTCATTTCCATTCAGCCTCCATGGTTCAGTACTATGTAGAACCTCCAATAGTTTCAGGTTAGGCTGCAAGGTTGAAATTAGTGAAGGATCGGCCCAAGTTAGCAAACTAACTATGAAAGCCTCGAGGAACATTTGTTTGGGAACACGAGTACTATTAAATTAGATTTTACAGCATAGATAAAAGAAAAGATTTTAAACTGTTTAGAAGTTAAATGTAAGAGTTAAAAGAACTGCCAAATTTACTCTGGAAATGTGCAAATAGTCATCTTCACAGTTTGACTTTTGTTTTACCATAGCTACAATCTGATGCTATTGGTTTAATCTTTGTGTTTGAGCTCCGTTTGTTCGCAAATACGTGCCAGCAAATCATGACCCATTATCACTGATTGCTTTTAGCCAATCAGACTCGGCCCCCTGTCACTGATTCCACCAAACCTGTACAGAAACGCTGTTAGCGGTGGGGACGCGGGGCCCCTGAACTACATTCTGCTTACGGCCCTGTACAAACTTGGGCCAGGCCTGAATTAGTGTAAGACAGTCACTCTGACTGCAGCAATTTTCAGGGTGTGACGCAGATTTTCAACTGGATTTAGACCTAGACTTTGACTGGGCCATTCGAACAAATACACATTGATTTCACTGCAATTCAACTGCACACCTGAAATGTACATTTTGAGTGAAATTTTGTCACAAAGATCCAAGAACAAATAAAAACTAGTTTAAAAATAATAATAATAATAATAATAATAATAATAATCATTCTTATCAATGCTGACTAGTTTGCACCAGAAAATAATCCCCACAACATAATGCTGCCACCACCATGTTTCTATGTGGATATAATGTCTCCAGGTTGATGCACGGTGTAACTTTAACTAGGACACTTTCTTTCACACCTACTTGATTTCAAACAGGACTTCTTGCAGCTTTCTGTCCACAATGGCGTTTCGTCCCATCACATCAATTCCAAATAAGATTTCTTTTAGGTTTGCGGCTGTAATGTAGCACAATGTGAAAACATTCAAAGGATATAAATTACCCTTCCCAGGCACCATACAAACTATTATGCTGCTTCCGAAGCCTCCAAAAGACACAAATTACTCCTAAATGTCAAGTCAGCACACGGAGACGAGAGAACTATTTCTTGAAGGATACTCCTGAGCTTTTCAAGGATAACACGTCATAAATCTATAAGATAAGCCCCTCCATCCCACTTTTAAGATTTAATGAGATTCAGTGCAAGTGTAGACGTTAAATAAAGGAAGAGGTAAGATAAAGGTGAATTTTTCCTGTGGCAATGTAATCATACTGTACACTCAAGTGCTGAAGGATAATAAAATAAATTAACTGTGTTTAATCTCTGCCTTATCTTAAATTAAAGGAGGGAGGAAAAAAGATAGGGAAAGGTTCAGGTGAGCTGCCAGGTATTAATCTATAGATTTCATTTGAGTTTGTTAATTACACACGACTCTGAAAATGTACAGACATTCATTTTTAGGCTAAAAAACCCCAAAAACATAATGAATCAATCCTTAAGTCCTTGCCTGAATAAAGGAATGTACAATTTTATACAAACACTATAAAGAAGAAAGTCTTCATAAAGGCCACAAAACAAACAAAAACGCTTTAACCTTTTCACACTTTGTCACAAAAACAATCAAAATAATTCAATATATTTCCCTGGAATTTTATGTGGCAAAAAATTCAGTGAAAAAAACTTGACTTTTTTTTATCTAGTCCTCTTTACTCTGATACCACTAAAGAAAAGTCAGTGCAACAAGTCCTCATGTATATCAAGCTGTTCTGACGTACATGTCAAAACAGCCACTAGGCTGGGGAACATTAACCTAATAGCCACACTTTTCAGATTTTCCTCAGTAATAGTTTGAGGACCAATAACGTACATTAAAAGTGAATTGTACCAGTTACACACATGGATGTATAAAATACTAACTAAAAATGTTATGATCAAGTTAATATGAAGAGTAATTTATTGGATGATGCTACATAATGTAGTGAGTGCATAAATTTCTACCCACTCATTTGAACGTAAATATACTTTACTGTTCTTTCCTTGCTTTTATTTTAAATTATTTTCTTTGTAAATAAATTTACTTATTGTTTTCTTGCACGACGTTCAGTAAAGTCAAACTCAACTCAATGTTTCTGCTTATAAAAGGGTGGCTAGCTTAGAAGAAAATGTACATATTTTCACGAAAAAAAGTATCTTTTACAAAATGCAGGCAACTGTAAATTTTAAAGTGAAACATACATTTATAAATATATATATATATGTTACTTTAAATATACATACCGATGTGTACGGAACCACTCGAGCTTCTAGTTTCCATTTTAAAATTAACGCATTTTCCTTGACGAAGTCAATCCCCTCACCTGAGCAGCTGTTGGAAACTAGTTGATGCTGCCTTCAAGTAAAGTGGGACATAGAATTGAACGAGCAGCCCCTCAAATACAGCCTCGCGCCAACTGTAACAAAACGTCACCTAAGTTTTGTTACTCGTTTATTTATATGCCCTTCACGGTCATACACTTCTGTTAGTCTCGTTCTTTTTAGTCGTGTTCGGCTACACAACTCCTCCATAATTTTACGGCATGTACTTGAAGGCATCACAGTAACTTTTCAACAGCGCTGTTTCGCCTGACCACAGCTTTTCAGACCACTGATACACAATGCGGAGGATGGCGGAGGAGGTTCAGCCTCGAACTGAACAAAGGTTAGTTATTTTTCACTGTCTGCTTTTTGTTTATTTATTCAGAGTCAGTAAATATTTTTTGCTGGAAATGCGAAAACCCTCGGACCGTATAACCTGAAAGTCGTGTTTGATCCCTGTATGACTCCTTCAGGATCAGCTCTTGTCTTGAAACTTTGACCAGTCTTAGTTTAACTCTGTATTTGTTTACATTTGGTCACTGAAACATTTCTAACTTTCCTTCAATACGAGATTATCATGTTTAGTATTGGTAATTGTGACAAAATGCTTTGTTTTAACCCAGTTCATGGTGTTTGCTAAACTTCACTCTTGTTAAAACTGCTTAACTAAAATCTCCCAACTCTGAATTTGCTTGTTTTTAATGTTTTAAATGCTTGGCTTCTGAATGTATGGCAGGTCGTCGTAGTATTTAATGCGCACCCAGCTGAATTGTCGGGATTTCTGCTAGTGTTGAGTAATTTTAAAGTAATATGTCTATTTGGTAAAGAAATTCTGTATAAAATTTACAATAAATGTTACTGTTTTAGTTTTGAGATACCCCAGAGCAAAGTTTGGTGACGTCACATTGTGCCTTGCCTGATGTTGTCAAGGTTTTTTTTTGTTCTTGTCCAGAGATAACCAGGGAGCACTGATAACAAAAAGCACAAGGACAAAGTTCGACGTATGGTTTTTGTTTGTGCTCTCCTGTCTGCCTGCTGAGCTCTGTGTTTTTCTGATTCAGTTCGTGGATAGCAAACTGGCTCCCCTCCTGGTGCCCCACTTCTCCAACTCAGCTGAAAGATGCAGAGGAGAAAATGCTCAAAAGTAAGCACAAAAAAAAAAGAAGTTATGTTTCCTCTACTTTTCCATATCTTATTGTCCCTTCTCTCTGATGAAGCTGTGAGGCGACCCTACTCCAGGCAGCACATCCGCATATCCAACGGCAACTACCTGTGGACCGTGGCCTTTTCCACCCACCCGCATCCGAACTCATCGTCTCTCCTGCCGCCTCGCTCCCAGCCCAGGACGCCCCTGGTTCTGCTCCACGGATTCGGAGGCGGCGTCGGCCTCTGGGCCCAGAATCTGGACGCGCTGTCCAGCTGCGGACCCGTTTACGCGCTGGACTTGCTGGGGTTCGGCAGGAGCAGCCGCCCCCAGTTCAGCGCCGACCCCGAGGGGGCCGAGGAGGAGTTTGTGTCGGCCTTGGAGGAGTGGAGGGAGAAGGTGGGCCTGGAAGAGATGGTTCTGCTTGGACACAACCTCGGAGGATACCTGTCTGCGGCCTACACGCTCAAATACCCAAACAGGTGCTATTTTCTTAAGATCATGCTTAAATTAACTTAATTTAATAAATTTATGAAGTAACTGCTAGCAGTGGGCGATATGGACTTAAGGTTTTATCACGATATTTTGTGCTGCTATTGTGATAGCATTAAAAGTGATGAGAACTATTTATCACCAAAACCACTTGGAAAAACATATTTATTTGTAATACGCTTCTTTGGGATACCTGTTACATAAATTTGTACCATGAAACTGCACACAGTAACTGCATCTAGTTATATTTTCAAATGTATTAATATTGGTTGATGAATGAACAGTGGAGAAAATAGTGACTCTAACAATCCCAACAGTTTTGGGGTGTTTAAAACATTGCTAATTGGAATTTATCGTGATGATAAGAAATTTATCGCGATAAACAATGCGATAAATGCCCAACCCGTAGTAATACGTTGTTTCTGCTTGTGCAGGGTGAGACATCTGCTGCTGGTGGAACCGTGGGGGTTCCCGGCCCGCCCAGACAACCCGAACCACTACTCCATCCCGGTGTGGATCAGAGCCATCGGGGCCGTCATGAGCCCATTCAACCCGCTGGCTGGTCTCAGGCTGGCCGGACCTCTGGGTCAGAACATACATGCATTTACAAACCTACACATGGACTTAAACACTCATGGGACCTTGATGTTTTTTTTGTTTTGTTTTTATTGCATGAGTTTGAAAGGTTAAGTTTATTACACAGACTATCAGATTACAGTTCCAAACATATACTAGTTTTCCAGTTCCTATTACATAATTGGGGATGAAATTAAAAAAGTCTGATCCTTAGTAGGTCTGAAAAATGGGGAAAACTGCACAGCCTGTTACTCTGAAGTAACAACAAAAACAAAAGTAATGTTAGTTTGAAACCTAAATCCACTTCAGTGGTTTACATAGGAATTAATCAAGTTTCTGCAAATCATTTTTAGTTTATTATAAATAGTATTTGTATCTCTTTAAAAGTTATATTTTTGCCTGTTTGTTGATCTAAATCATACAAGTGATAAGACAATGTCAAGTCGTAAGAACATCAGAAATAAACTTGGAGAAGCAATTCATCTTCTCCTTACATTTAAAAGGGGTAACATGGTTATTTTTTGGTTGGAAAAAAAGGGGGCAATTGTAAATAGAAAATGAAGAAAAAGGGGGAAAAATAAAACAAGCCTATTTCTAAATAATTTAGAATAAACTATTCTACTGTGAGAGAGCTCTGTTAGTGGTGGAAAACATTCTGGACTGTTCCTGGTTTTCCCAGAAGTGGACATCCCAGGAAGTTCACCTTGGGGTCAAACTGTGCAAAGCCAAGACGAATTGCAAAAAGCCATAGTGCTGCCTCTCAAATCCACAATTTATAGAACAGAAATTTCTTTATTGTCCTACAGGGATGGAATTCTGTTGTGAAACAGCAAAGTGATAGGCAATCAAAGCAAGTTGGTTTCACACAAAGATAAGAAAATAAAATGCATATGAACAGAATAAAGAATAAAATTCTGTATGAAAAGGGCAAAGTTTTAACAAACACTGGTTTGATAACTCAGAGCCAAAGGAATGTGTAACTGGGTAGGTTAATTTAAAACAATGCATTTATGTATTTGTTTTAAAATAAAATAGACTATTTGCAATAAGTGACTAAAACAACTGTGCAACAGCAGAGATGTGGAGATGCCACCAGAAATGTAATTTAAATTGAGTAAAAACTGCAAATTAGGGAATATATGTAAATATTTATTGAGCTGTTTTGGGATCATTGATGGTTATAAACAGCTGCTGGGAGGAAGGATCTCCAATAACGCTGCTTTATGAGCTTAGGATGCACCAGCCTGACAATCCAATTACAACAAAACAAAACAAAAAAGGCTTCTTTTTTTGTGGAAAGGTTTTCACTAACAATGAGTGTAGGTTTTCAAATTTGTATTTGAAAAAAGCAAAAAACTTTTAGATGAGACCAAGTTTCAGCTGTTTGGCAGTAAATTGAGAGGAAACCAAACGATGCACATCAGCACAACATCCTGATATTAAGCTTACCAGCATGGTGATGATCTGGGCTCAATTTGGTGCCATAACATACGGACATTCTCCTCCCTCAGGTCCGATGCTGGTCCAGACTATCCGGTCGGATTTCAAGCAGAAGTACTCCTCTGTGTTCGATGACAACACAGTGTCCGACTACATCTACCACCTCAATGCCCAGACGCCAAGGTGAAAAATCATATTTCTTGCCCTCCTGCCTGTGGCTGTTTTAACTCCATTCAAGCCCTCAAACTACGATGTCTCTGTGTGCCAGCGGTGAGACGGCCTTTAGGAACATGACCATTCCTTACGGGTGGGCGAAGAGGCCGATGCTGGAGCGGATCAATGGGGTCAGAGCCGACATTCCCATCTCCTTCATTTACGGATCTCGGTCCAGCATCGACAGCAACTCCGGATATGCGGTGAAGAACACCAGGCCAGATGCGGAAATTGTCGTAAGTTGTCTTTCCTCTGCTTTCCGCTGCAAAAGCCTGAAACTTAATATCAAAAATCGATTCCCGGGTGTCTGTGTTCGTCAGGTGATCCGAGGCGCCGGCCATTACGTGTTCGCTGATCAACCGGAGGACTTCAACCACACTGTCCTTCGGATTCTCGCCTGGACAGAGCGGAAAGGCACAAACGACTAAACAAAGCAGTGAAACGCTGACAGAAGACTCCCCAGATTGACCAAAGCTGAATCCATTCCACTACTAGAGAAATAACCTTCTTTATCATGCACTTTATTTGGACGAGAAAGACCCTTGACAAACTGGAGGCTCTCATCACTCCAATTCTTCTAAAGCCGACGTCTCTGGGCAAAACATTCCAAGGTTTATTTGGAATATTTCTTGTAAATAAATGTGAAATTCATTGGATTTCTCTGTACTTGTCGATGCTGTTTCTTTGAATTCTTTTTGGGCAGCTCTCCTGCTCAGGGAATTTGCTATTTTTGATGCAGGCAGGATAAACAGAATGAGGGAGGGCAATATGAGGCAGAGTTAAACGGGGCAAAGGGGCCGCTGACACTCTCAAGAAGCATTCCCACTTCTTTGGAACCACGGAGTGAGCGCGGCCAGCAGATGGCAGTACAACAACGTCACGCTTTGCAGAGGGAACAACAGCAAATTGTCACACAAAGCAGCAGCCCTCACATATTGAGCTGAGTGACCCACTCAGGAGACCTGGACAGTGATGCTCTCTCTGAGCCCGTTCGACACTCCGTCCACCACCAAGCCACAGCTGCCGTGACAGAATCGGGTCAGAGGCATGTGTCAGTCTAAAAATAGGCCCTCTGTTCGAAGAGGCATCGCTGTGATTTAAAGAAACTCTTCAGTCTGCAGAAAAGGAATGGGTCAAGAAAGAAAATGAAGTTTATCTTTAGGTTGGGGGATGTTTGAGCGTCACTCTAACGTGTCGTCTGGGACATGTTCTATCTGGTCTCATAGTCACTAATAAAAGCAAACCAATAAAAGGGAAAAAAGAACTAGCATAGCTTTTATTTTGGTAGATTTTTCATAAATAGAACTATAACAAAAACAATCAAATAAAATGGCTAAATTCAAAGAAATCATTAAAATGGATTTCAATTGTGGCCTGTTTTTAATATTGCTTTACATAAACTAACTAAATTACATGAATAAAGTAGGTAGTAGGCTCCACTTTTACTTTATAAATAACAGTTAATTAACATTAAATTATCTTCCTCAATGGGCTGCATTTTAAAACTACAAGCTCACATTTATTAATACCAAATGAGTAATAAGGATGCCACAGTTTAAGACTTTGAGTCAATTTTGTGCATAAGCAAAATATAAGTTTTTCAAAGCAGATGAAGTGACTGCTTGACTGCCTGAGCGACTTTGTTTTTTCTTCATGAATTGTTTGTGTTACACGTTAAAAAGAAACTTTAATGACTTGGTCAGTATGTTCTTAAATCTCTAACAAGTGGAATGTAACATTTTTCCAAAAAATAAAAAAAATAAAAAAGCCAGTTAGGATGTGCCGTTTGGCAAAAAGCTCGTCGTTAGCAAGTTTGACTTTAGCATTAGCGCTAACGCTAGGCCAGCTAAAGTGGGATACAAATGTAAATTCTTGATTCAACACATACATTTTCTTAAACACAGGTGTTACGTTAGTTCTTTGCCACGTCTAATTTGTATCCAAATCCATTTAAGTGGCAGAATATGTGTTGTTTGGCAAAAAGCGTAGCTTGCTAGCAAGTTTGACTTTAGCATCAGCGCTAACGCTAAGCCAGCTAAAGTGGCGTAAATTCTTTATTCAACACATAAACTTTCGTAAACACAAGTGTTACAGTGGTTCTTTGCATAATTTTATTCAAATCCGTTTGTTAAGAGCCATAATGTTGAGGAAAGTCTTGGTTCAAATGTTTCAAACAGAATAAATGCACTTGAATCAAATGTTATTTCCCCCCAAATCTTTCCCATGTGTAAAAATAGGCTGCAATATATTTTAAAGCTTTATTGGAAGTGCCGGCGGAGCATTGTGAAGCGAAAAAGTGAAATAAAGTTTGGGATTTCCATGTATCATTCTGGAACTGCTTAGAAAATGGAAATGTGAGTTGCTAATAATAGTAATTGTCGTGAAACTAATCATCCAAAGGCCCTGGGTGTCTTGGCCTTCACCAGTTCCTGCAGCTCAGCTACCTTTGCCCATCTCTGTCACTCAGCCCGCCCCAGCCGTCTCCAGGCAACAGGGTAGCCACGGAGACCGAGTCTTTTGGATCAGCCGACCTGCAGGAAGTGATCCCGCGGTCGGACAAGGTAATTACGGGTTGTTTTCTTGAAGATGCTGGCCTGCCTGTCTGTCTGGCTGTTTCTCAAGGCAGCTCCGTGTGCGCGCGGCCTCTTGTGGAGGAAAACGTGCTCGCGTAACGCGCCCGGGCCTCCGTCCATAATGTTCACTTAAAAAGGCTGCTAGCTTTTTTCTTCCCCATCTCTCTCTCTCTCTCTCTCTCTCTCTGTCTCTGTGTCTATCTCTGTCACCCACTCAGTCACATGATCATGAAATCATTTTATTATGAAACAGAAAACAAGCGAGAGATGTGACAGCCGCTTTCATGCTGGGCTTGGATATAATTGAAAGCACAGTGGCTTGAAATAGCCGCACATAAAAAGATGGCTGCAGACAGGAAGGTGCACTGTTTTAATGCTGTTGGTAAACTAGTAGCAGCTTGTAGGGAGATCTGCGCTGTCAGGCCACTAATAAGACCATCATCGTTTAGGTTTGTTGGCGGTTTTCAGTCCGCATTTTCTGGACTTAAGGTTTTTATAACGATATTTTGTGGAACTATTGTGATAAAAGAACAATTTATTACTGTTTTTTTTGGTTTTTTTAGGTCAGAGTATGGCCGTTACTGCATGGCACAGCAATTAAACCCCCCAAAATACAAAAACATTCCCATTTGTAATGCGCTTCTTTAGGACACCAGTGGTGTAAATACATAATGCATTTAATCACATTTTCAAATGTATTGATATTTGTTGATGCTCTCATTAAACAAACAAAATTAACAATCCCACAGGAATACAGACGGGTTTTGGGGTTTTTGAACATGACTAATTGGACTTTATCGACACAACAATAAATCAAAATTCTTATTGTCGTAAGAAATTTATTACGATAAGCGATAAACGATACAATAAATACCAAACCCTATTCACACCGATTGAACTTTTCCACATTTTGGCCTTAGTATGCAGTTTGCTTTGCTTTAGACCCCCTAAAATAAAATCTAGCGCAATCAGTTGCCTTTAAATCCCAACAAATGAATACAATTACCTCCTCTGCTACATTTGTGTAAATCTCTCTGGTTTGGTAGAGAACATTAACAAAACAAACCATCTCATAGAAAGATGTGAATTTATATTATTAAGCAACATCCCAGCGTTGAATGTCCCTCAGAACTCTGGTTAATCCATCATCCAGCAACGGAATGATTTCAGCACAACCGCAAACCCACAGAGACGTGACCTTTGACCTTAACTAAACGGGCCGTGAAAGAGGAACATTAACCAGAGGAGCGGTCAAGAGCCCCGTAACTTAGATGGAGGAATGTGTTGAAAGGGCAACTATTAGCTGTTCTACCCACAGATTTTTCCTTTACGGAATAAACATTTGTATTTGTGAGTTGTGCTGCAGACGGTGGTGTACACAGATGAGAACACAACTGGACACGCGAAGTGCTGCGTGTGGCAGAAGCACGATGAGACACAGCGGTGGCAGTATCATGGTGTGGAGATTTTCTTTAGCAGGAATTAAGGAACTAGTCGGATTTGATGGGAAGTAAGAAAAGTGATATCGTGACAGAAAAAAAATCTTGTGTATGAGTGTCAAAAACCTTGACACTCAGAAAAAAAAAATTCAATACTGCAACAGCCCCAGCAGCTTTCAACTTTTTGTTGAACTTTACCACAGTAAAACTCACGTGGACATTCAGACCAATTCACAAATTCCCACCAACAGCAAAAGATCAAGCAGAAATTTCCCCCAACTAAATATTTCTTAATTTGGAAAATATCTTTTTTCCTTCCAAAACTAAATTGTTTTATATTTTTTGTGTTGAAGGGAACCAATTTCAGGATTCAACAGCTTTTACATTCCTTTTCCATTAATACCTTTCTGAAATAGTTTTACTTCTGAGTAGAAAAATCCTAAAGTTCATCACAGTGGATGGGCTAATGCTAATTTAATTATTTTTTTTTTTTAAACTGTCCTCACTGGTATCAGACACATATATGTGCATGACAAGATATTTTTGTTTTGTTTTGTTCATTCTAGTGTGTCACTTTGGCATTAAAACCAAGGATTAAAGACTTTAAAAATGTATACTTTTAGGGCAAACGGTCGCAATGGATTTTATTTAGCGCTTCCAGAGCGAAGGGGGCTGAATCAAAAGCATGCCACACTGTTCAGATCTTTATTTCACACAATACTTTGTTAGTCAATCCCTGTGAAATATGTAGTCATGTGATAAACGTGCAAAGCCTTCCCATTTGTAAATTTGAGAGAGGAAATCATTTCATTTTATAAGAATGAGCGTGTTCCAAGCTATGCTTCTTTTTTGTTTTAAGATATTTTTTTTATGTGACAATCATTCAGTCAAAGAAGAATAAATCATTTCACTAGTTTGCCTGCGAGTGACTGACGATATTTACAGTCCAGACGTTTTTTTTAATTTTTTGGCCCACAAACGCAGCAATCAGAGCAATGAGAGACATCTGATGCTCCAAGTCTTTTTTCCAGCCTGCATTTCCGATACGTTCCCTCATCACTGCACCACAGATCCAATAGCAACAGAAGAAGAAAAAGAAGAAACGTTCTGGGATATTATGCAGCGAGGGCACTTCACAGCGCCGCGCTGCTCTCAAATTACACCAAAAGGCGACAGACTCTCTTAATGATTGCAGCATTTAGATTCTGACTGACTGCATCAGGAAAGGCTAAACAGCCCCCACTGCCTGCCAGCTGGCTGCTTGTTCTGCGCATGATGCACGGCGCAGAAAAAAAAAGAAAAAAAGGGGGGGGGATTGGGTGGCGATGATTTCTCTTCATCTTGCGGAAGGAATGAAAAGAATCCGAGGAAGCGTTGACGCTTTTCTCTGCCGATTCGTAAAGTGCTCGCTGATTGGTGAAACCCTGCGGAGCTGCTCATTTCTACTCTCTCATCCCTGAAACTTGCAGATCTGACTTTGGCCTCCGAGCTACACTTCCTTTCTCCGAGCACATTTCCATATTTGGCCTCGCTCGTCAGACCTCACACGCTTTAATCGACGTTGTTTCAATTTCCAGTTGAAAGCTAAAAGATTGATCTGCCTGTGTGATACCTATTCCCCTCCTCTCTCATGTGTTTGGTGGCGTTGCTGCGTAAAATACAAAAGAGCAGCGTAGCTAACAGGCGTTTTGGAGACAGAAAGGGCACAAATTCCTCCCAGAAAACCTTTCACAGAGAAGCTAATGGAAGCCATTTTGACTGAATTGTTACGTAACTCTACACAGAGGCTAGAAAAAGTTATTTTCCCCACATTTCCCTCCCTCCCACTTTACTCACTCATTGCGTTTTTATGGGGATGCAACAAATTAATGGACGGATGGATGTTTTTAAGACATTTTTATGAATAAAACTGAAAGGTGTGGTGTGCATTTTTCATCAGTCTGACGAAAAATGGAAGCCAGTGAAGAGAGGAAGTCATTGTTGAAAGAAGGACTGTTTAATAAAGCTTTGATGGCTCTAATTGTGTGACTTCTGGAGGGAACTGGTTGCTCTAAGATTTATTTAGGAACATTGAAGTAACAAATGGAGCTCAATACAGGACAATCCTGACAAAACAAACAAACAAACAAACAGTTAGAGGCAGCGAAAGACTTGAGGCTGAGGTGGAAGTTCGTCTTCAAGATGGACAATTAGTCCAAAGGTACATGCAGAGCTGAATTGGAAAATTTGAGATCAAAGCAGAATTGCGTATAAAGACGGCCTAGTCAAAGTACAGACCTAAATCCAGTTGAAATCCAGTAGCTAGCCTGTTAAATTATTGTTCACAGAATTGCTCCGTCTAATCTCACTGAACTTGAACTTCAATTGAAAAACATCTGCCGCTTTAATTGAAATGAAAATGCACACCGCACTTTTAAGATTTTCCTTGTAAAAATAGTTGAAAACGATGTTTTTCTTCTACTTCACCATTAAGAGTTCCTTCGCGCTTCTCTGTCAAACCAAAAGCAAACGTCCTTCATCAGTCGGGCTCTCATTTTTTCTGTTGTTAAATCTTTGCATATACAGTACCATGTGACTGAGTTTAAATGTTTTCCAAAAAAGAAAACATTTGGCCGACACAATAATCGGCCAAATGTTAAAGTCAGCCAAGTATTAATACAGACCAAATGAAAACAATTACATAATCTCCTATGTAATCTCCTAACCTTGACAGGGTGTGTGTACATTTGGGATTACTAGTGTTTTGTTGTTTTTGGCACCTTTCTGCTTCGAAACTCAAACGCCTCACTCACCAAACATTCCTCTGCTTATCAAACACAGTAGATATGTATGTTTTCATCTTTTCTGTTTTCCTAGCAGCAGTTGTCTTTACCAAGTTAAATACTGAGCAATTAGACCGTGGCATCGCTCTGCAGGCGTTTTTTTCTCGCTCGGTTTGAGAATTCGTCAACATTTTGACATCTGAACACAGAACCTCATGAGCTCTGAGTGAGAGACGTCCGAACAGCAGCAGGACGTTTTGTCATTAGTGGTCATTAGCAGGAGCCTGTGGAAGCGCAGCGCCTTGCAAAAGTCCACCCTTCATATTTCATCATGTTTAAACCTCAAACCTTAATGTTTTGTTGTGTTTTTTATTTGGTCTGTTTTAATACTTGGTTGAATCACAAGATGGATGAGCATCAATTTTCTAGTCTGGTCACAGATTTTGACATTGCACTTTGACTAGGCCATTAGTCATTTCATCTTGTGATAGCAGTATCACGTAAGATCAACTTTTTTGAGCTTTACGTCATGATATAATGTTATTCCATCATCAACAACATACCTGTTGCCTTGATTCTTTCATGTGTGTTTGGAAAAATAGAAGTCCTTTAATCTCCATGGCAACCATTCAGCTGTGCAAAAACGCCTGGGTGGACCTAGCCCCGCCTCCGAGGACGAAGCTCCTCCTCTGAGATGCGGTTTCGGGCTTCCAAACTTCCGCCTCACAAAGCAGCCGCTCCCCCACTCAGCTCCTTCAGACTAGCCAGCAGCAATTAGCAAACGCCTGCTGGAACTGCGCATCAGCCGAGGTCCTTACATGAGCTACTTCAAAGTGAAACGCTGGTGAAAATGTTGTTAAGGGGATCATAGAGGAGCCATGTTGTGATGACTTACTGAGGGCGGAGTTTCAGACAGAACAGGAGTTTCTTAAAGAGACAAAGGCCCAATTTCAAGGTGTTAAATTAGAACGTCAAATAGCATTTTTAGAGTTCCTTGATAGTGCCATTTTATAGCACAATGTGGCTAGAAAATACATATCACTTCCCCTTTAAAAAATGATATTTTTTGTTGCTTCCCCTGTTTTTTGTTTCAGGCTGTGACATCTTTTTGTTTAAGAGATTCCATCTCTCGTTCTGGCTCGCGTTCGGGTCCCCGGCTCGCCCTTCTCTGCCAGACGTTGAGTTCTCATGGCGCGGCCCGAGCAAACAGAAACTTTGTGTTCCACTCTGGCTAAACCCAAAGCACAAACAGACACGGACAGGCAGAGCATCAACCACACACACGTCGCACGCCGAACGCCTGTCCTGGACGAGATGAAGAAAAGCGCGTTGATGTGTGCGAGGCAGCTGCCTGGACACCAAAAGTCGGCCTTGCTAGCATAAGAGATGACTGAGGGAGTGTTTCATCTGCAGCAGCGATGGCAGCTGTTAAGCCTCCACAATCAGCTCCGCTGGCAGTCAGATTTAATGTCCCGCTGACAGACACACACTTCAAACTGGAGCCTAACCCACACACAGAACAAACAGCGCATGCCGGCAAAACCGCGCTTTAGCAATCGAGTGGTGTGGCGCTGTTGTGAGGCGTTTCACAAAACAATGCAGCTATTTTTGTTGCAATTTGTCATGGAAGCAATGAAAACTTTAATGCTCGCTGGAGACATATGAGCTAATGGCCATGGGGGAAAAAAATCACCTAAAAGATTAAAGGACATAATCTTTTTGTAGAAGATATTGCTGCATCTCCAGCCCGCTCTGTTGTCACATTAACACAAACTGGATCCAACAGCTCCCTGTCTTCAGCCTGCAAAACCAGAAGCTAACTTTGGTAAAAAAAAAAAAATTAATTAATTAATTTGGTTTTTACACGAACATTTCAGTAATATACAATGTTTTCATCAGTAAAAATTATCTACAGTTAACTCCTGAAGCTGTTAATAAAAGGAAAGTACATTCCTACATTTTGGGAAAGTATCCTCAATTTATTTATTTTTAAAAAAAATAGCACATGTGAACTCTAAAACTGGGATTGTGTGTGTCAGACACACGTTTCTCTTTTTATGAGTTTTGACAAAGGAAAGAACATGGACGTTTCGAGCTGAAAGCCTAATAAATTAGAAAATAATCCCCTTAACCATCATTACAAAAACCTGCAGTATTGCAATAAACAACATTTTTGAAATGTTAAAATCTGATGTGAATACTGAGGTTCTTTGAAGGTTCCATCAGAGCTGACTGAAAAGTAGATAAGGTGGAAAGGCTTTCATACAACTACTCATAACTTGTTATAAAATTATGCAGAGGGAAGAGTTTATACTTTATATAAGCTTGGTCAACATAGCTGGGCTTCAGGTATTAACCTATAAATCAATGAGAGCAGGTCTTGAACATTTTAAACTAGTTGAAATTATTAGTTTTACTCGTCAAATATAAAGGTCAACAAAGATGTCCACCATTTTGTAGTAGTTGCCAACTAGAGAACCAAAACATCCACAAGTCTGGACTTTCCAGGTATTAGTAGTGGCTCATAGTTGATAGTAATTGTGTCTGATCAACTGGTGCATTATTAAGTCAAGGAAGCAGCAACCAAATGTCTAAACAGAACGAACTAACAGGGGAATATTACCCTCAGTATCAAAGACATTGAATATATGCCCATTCAGCTTGCCATACCAACCACTGCACTAATGATAATCCAGAGTTTGCAGGCTATTTTCCAGTTGATATGGTAAAAACCTGCTGAGATATACAAATCATGTGGTTTTATAGATGCATGTGATAAAACGTCTGAATCTTTGTCGTGTATGAGGGGGAAGAAATCCCAATACTGGATTTTTATTTACTCTACTACTTCAGGAAAATACTATCGTGAATTTGTAGACAAACAGCCATTGGACGAACATCTGCTTTTTGTACATGCAGAAGTTTTCATTCTTTGTATTGTTTGCTCCTTTTTTTTAGCTTTGTGCACCTACATCTGGCTCCATAGTAGCTACAGTACATTGTCACAATGTGCTTTGTCTGCAGTTTGTAAAGTGGACTTTTATGTGTTTTCCACTGAATGCAGCAGAAGGCTGCTGCCAAAAAGCAGCGATATAAGTGCAGCTTTCTAACTTATCTGATCTGCTCAAGAGTCCAAAGCTTCGTACATCAATCACCAAGGTTGCGTTTGGCTCATTTAACCCCTTCAGGTCCTACGTCCACAGGAGTGGACATGGTTTATTTAGGAGCATCTTCACACAAGAGCAGCATTTACATGGAACTAGACAAGGGGAGGAGTAAGTGTCTATTTTCCATTAACAATATCAATTCAGGTTCATGGTGGCTTAATAAAATTGCTCTCAGTATAATTTTAAGTGTTTCCAGTGATAGTATCTGAAATTATTAGAATGTTCATCCCAATCAGGAGTGGAAATATATATTTTTTAAATTTAACAATTAAATTTTTTTATTATTATTATTATTATTGTATGATTTTCTTGATCTACTTGTAAAAATTGCATTTCCCCCCTTTAATTCGTCGCTGAAGGGATGTAGAAATGAGCTAAAAAATCAGGTATGACGGGATTAAAACTCATTACTGTTAAAGCACTTCAATGTACGTCAACCGTAAAGTGTTTGGAGACGATAATGAACATTAGCTAGCAAAAAATAAATAAACTAACAAAAAACACAGCACAGAACAAACGTGTTTCGCCTTTACAATCTAAACCGTAAATTATTGCCAACAAGTAAGACTGTTGGTGTCGAAAAGGACCGTTTTTAGTGAAATATCCGGTAATTTTGTCGTGTTTTGCAGCTGCGAGACGCTTTTAGAACGATGGGACGACCTCGTGACATCCGGTCTCTGAACCGCTTCAGAGACCGGATGTGCTCCATTCAGTTTGGAAGCCACATGACAAATTTGTCGCCTGCGCACTTTGTGTGTATCTAATCCCACGTGTCTTTTTTGTGCCCCTGTTAATGTAGGGGTTGTGATTGCACTTGGCATCATGAGTCTGCATGTGATTTGTGAGTGTGTGTGTGTGTGTGGGTAAGCCAGTTCGTCACATGGGTTCACAAAGCGTCCCGATATCTCATCTGGTCTGATCTGATTCCCTCCCAGCTGGCTGATGTGGGACAGTAGCCCAGATGTTGGAGGGATTACTCTGCTCCCCTGTTTGAGGAGAATCATTCAGGAAAAATAAACACACACAGATGTTCTCATTCAATATGTTTTTTAGGGGTTTTTTTCTGTTTAAACATTACGGCTTAATGTCTTCACGTGTTGTTACAATTAAAAAAATTTTTTTTTCAGTTTAATAATAGTTGGTGGCTAAGGCAGGGCTGGTCCACGGTTGAATGAGGCCATGGGTAAATATCTCTTGGGGCCCCTCTTTGAGATTTGGTGGCATCTGGGAGAGCAAACAATAAAATATGCTGCAATTACTTTTCATTGTGAAATGCAGAGTTGTATTTAAGTGTGGCATATTAATTTAAGTAACATCTGCAGACAAACACTGATTTTACAGTAAACAAGTTAGCAAGTTTAACAGCTTTTGTTTTTAGAATTTGAAACAGATATGTAAAATGTGCCAAACGTGCAATCTATCAAATCGAATCAAATCAAAAATACTTTTGAGCACCCCTTGGTGGTGTTGGGACCATAAGCAGTGGTTTTTCTAGCATATGCTTTGAGCTGTCTCTCCCAGTGAGGGCCATGATGGAAAAGAATTGAATGTACACACAGTTCGCCACAGTAAGTAGAACCTTAAAGCTGAAAAAAATGTATATATTTTTTAACACATTTGTTATACTGTCATTATGACCTGACAAAAAAAAAGGAAAAAATAAATAAATTCAAGCTACTCCCAGTGGTCCCATTGCCATTTGCAGAAATACACTGCTCCCAGTCAGAAACAGCCAACCAGAGCCAGAAGGAGTGTTATAGTAGTGTCAATCATGCTAGTTTATGCGCTGCTCACACCTTTACCCCACACAACACGTACCACCATTCAAGATCAAGATTGTCGGTGTGCTGCGGTTGTGCTAATGGCGGAGAAACAACCTAAAGTCAAAGGGAAACTGGCGATTTCTCGAGTTCTCTGCTGAGGGGGAGGAGCTACGGAAGGAAAAGGGGAGGAGCTACAGAAGGAAAGGGGAGGAGCCTCGCTCACATTTTCAACAGTTTTCTCAGAACTCCCTACTGCAGCTGTCAGGACTGAACTCTTATTTGAGGAAAAGCCAACAGCTCTTAGACATCATTCACATCATTTTTATTGTAATAGATCTCTATCATATACATACAGTACAATATGCTTAAGACAGATTTTTATGGCACATCCATTGTACATTTTGCAGTTGCTGGTATTGCTGTGAGGTTACAGTAAAGTGACCACTTCTATCCGTTTACTTAGGTAGAGACAACAGGTGGTTTTGACCTCGTGGGTAAGAAACGATGGTTGCTACAGCAAAAACACATGCACTGTCATCGGTTTATATATTCCACTAGGGGTGGGTCACACATCCAGTTACAAAGATCAACACTTGAGTGGGCGGGGTAGTGTTGTTGTGTTCTTGTAAAAACCCCTTTTTCGTTGTAGTCTTGGAATACGCTACAGCAGTGGCTACAGGATGGATGCGGTCTGTGTCTGCACCCAGAGTTTGATTGTATTTTGTTTTGTTTTTTTTGTCCCCCTTCCTCACGCGATCGAGGGTCGCTTTTGAGTTTTCAGAGCTGCCTTTGCCAAGTTTAAATTCCGCTTAATAATGTTCTTTTTTTTTTTTGCGAGCGTTAAAAAAACCAACAGCTGTTGACGATGCAGTAGGAATGACAGGATAATGGTGTACAAGGATCTAGCATTCGGGTCTCTACTGCGATACGACTTTACCATTAATACTACAGGTACGGAGTACTGTCAGGCTATTCACATATGTACAAAATCTGCAGAGATTCAACAACAACAACCCCCCCCCCAACAAAACACAAAAACCAAAGTGTGCATTTTCTTTCTGCAGACCATGTTCAAGATAAATAAAACATCTAACAATGATAAAAAATATATTGTGTGCCTCTATCATGCTTAAGTGCCGTTATCCGTTTTCGGCCCGTATTTTTCCCTCGTTCAAATGAAAACGGACGTTACATATTACGATAATAAAAGATTGTCTAAAAAACATTTAAAAAAACCATTAAAAAAACACAAATTATGATATGTAACACAATACTAAAGTTCGCCAGCTTTCAGTCGTCAGCTTATTTTAGTGATTTAGGTGTGAACACTGTGTACATACAGTAGAAGAAGAAGTGTAAAGAAGCGGAGCCGTTTCGAGCTCCTCCTCTATCTGCTTCTATTTTTAAAGACTCAGATTAAACACACCGTCAAGTCAAAATGTCCCCTTAGTGTTCTGTTTAATGTTACTGAAAGTGCTTCACGTACCTACGCGCCGTCTCCTCCGTGGAGACTTTTTACGTCTCCAAATGTGCAATTTTGGTGTTTGGATTCCCTCCCAGCGACCCACCGTTAGGTGTTAATCAAAACCAAACAAGAACAAAAAAATAAAATTAAATAAAACAGTGTGAACTCACGACAACCGGTCGTTGTAAGCTGAATAAAAAGCAGGAAGAGAAGTGATTTGAACGGGAGAGGGGGTGGAGTGTGACTGACACGGCTGCGTGGGGCTATATGACCTGGCAGCAGCTGTGTGGGGTCGGGGTGCAGAGCAGACCCTCCTTGGGGCCTCGGTGAATGTTGACCGACAGCGTCTTCTCATTCAGCGGCATCTGCAGCGCGTGGTTCTTTATGTTCCTGTGGTTCTCCCGGGCCAAGTCCAGCTCCCCCAGTCTCAGGGTTCCCGAGCAGGGTCCGTCCAGCAGGGGGTCCGCCAGCACGTCCCCCAGCGGCGGCTGGTGGTAGAGGTTCCCCTTTGGCGACGGCCCACCGAGCAGCGACACTTTGTCCAGGCTGCCGGTGGAGCCGCCCATGCACATCCGCCACATGGGACGCTCTTGGGAGTCGGCCCCAACGCTGCTGCTGACGCCGACGCTGACGCCGGAGCCTCCACCGCCTCCTCCTCCTCCACCTCCACCTCCACCCGTCAGGTTGTGGAACTGAGAGCTCAGACACAGACTCATGAGTTTTAGGCTCTCCACCAGCCCACTGGTTGCTTTGGCCGTACCCTTCCCCTGTACTGACCCCGACCCTGGACTGGCACAGTTGGGCGGACTGCCCTGTCCTGCCCCTCTTTTTTCTCCGTCCCCTTTCCTGTCTTCCCTATCGTCCTCTTGTCCCACCACAGTCAATGCGTGAGGTTTAAAATGACTCCCCGTCTCTTCGTCACTCGTCTCTGAGCTGGGGGTAAAAGTGGCGTTTGTTGGCGTCTTAGGAGAGGATATTAGCATCGATGGAGATGGAATTCTAGAGTTCAAATTGAGGCTAAGACTTGGTTTAGGAGGACCAAATCCACGTAATTCTCTACTTTCCTCCTCTTCATCGTCTTCTTTGTCTTCCTCGTGGATCTGGTTTAGAACCGGAGCACTCATTCGAGAAGTCATACGATTGCTAGAAGAAGACATGGAGGAAGAGGAGCAGGAGGCTTTGGAGCGAAGCACTACTTGCGAAGGTAGAGCAGAAGGGGGCAAGCATTTATCCTCTGCTCCTTCTTCTTCCTCGTCCTCTTCGACACTGAACAGACTGGGACTTCGTGGTTTGCACGGTCCCACAGACCCCAGGGAGCCCAGCCTGAGGGGGTTGGAGTGGGGCTTCGCCAGGGGCCTCAAACTCTTCTCCTGATTTTGTCGTGCAGGCTGCGGTTGGCTGGAAGGTGGCGTCTGGATCTCCTGCCGCTGACTGAGGTCCAGCAGTGCGGTTTTAGGTCTTGGACCTTTGTGGAGGCTCTCAGCGCTGCGGGCGGGGGACTGGGGCCCTCCGGGGTGGGATATGGCAGGACCTCCAATCCCATCACTGACTTCCTGGTGAACATCTACTCTGGTAGGCCAGGATTGCCTGTGAAGGATTGCACACAATAATGTTACTGAAAAATACACACGAAAGGTTATTTACGTTGATCTCAGATGAATAATTAGAGAGAATAAAATCCAATGTCAGCTAAGCATGAGAGACACCAGCAATTTCTAAGCATTTCCAGTCCTTTGACGTAGCGAAACAAATCCATTTTCTGGCTTGAGCTAGTGCATGCTAACAAGCTGTTAGCTTCTTTCAGAGAATTTTTTTTCCCCTAACATACTGTTCAGTAATATTAATACAAATTAACAGTTACGCCTGATGTAGTTTATCTGAGAGGTTTATGGGAAAACTAGAAAGCTTCTGCTTCTGCCTACAGTTTCCTATTCACTATTATTATCTAGTTTACATTTAATTATTCCTTAATAAGCGGTGCTAGACCAACAGCTGAGCCCAGCTCTTTATGCTAAGCTATGCCAACTAGAGCTTAGCTTGCTCTCAGATAGAAATTATTTCACCAGCATATTCTTTAAGAGCATTAATAAACAAATAGGCTAACAGAGTTCATTTTTTATAAATACGGCCTAAAAATGTATATTTACAAAATATATTTTATATTTGCCATAGCTGATGTTTGAAAATACTAAATAAGCACTGTTCCAGCACTAGCTCTTAGCTAACTCAATTGATGCTTTTTTTTTTTTTAGCAATAATAATAATATACATACTTATTTTTAAATACTAATCTTTAACATAGAGAATTAGGTGCAGCAACCATAACTATTACTAAACTTTGCTAGGTTTTGCTGGGTGAAATTAGTTTGGAAGCAAACACATTGATACTAATAAAAAATTTTATGATTTCATTGAGAAAGTTTGTATCATAATTTAAATTAAAATCTTTTCTATGTCTGATTTAAGGTCAACTCTTAAACATGTCTCTCTCTCTAAATGAATAAACAGTGTTCCTTTTTCTTCCTCACTGTTTCTCTTTTCTGTCTGCTCTTCCATCGCCGCTCAGCAAACAGCTCTGCCTTTCCATCTTCTGTCGGATTTACTTTCTGGAGATTGACCGTACACGACGTTGCAGAGACAGCTCCCTGTCCGCTTCAAAAAAAACGCGTGTACATGTGTGTGCGTGTGTGTGTGTATGACGATGTGGGACGTATGTATTTACCTGAACTGGGCCTTGCTTGGGCTGGGTGACCGCGTCTGGCTGTGCTGCTCTTTCTCCTGCCTGTCCCTCAGCATCCTCTCCGCCAGCAGGAAGTAGGTAGCTGTGATGTGGTTGTATTGGTTCGACTCCAGAGCCCTGAGACAGAAGTTACAAAAACTAACTCAAGAATTCCCCTCGCATATCAACTTTTCCTTCTTCTTTTTTGTTTTGTTGAATAATCACCACAACCCAAGAGGTCGGGGACAGCAAATGAGATTGAATTCAACATGGCAGCAACTCACAATTAGCGGCTTAGTTGCGTTTTAAACAGTTGATGACAGTCAATTAAGCTTTAGTGGAGATTATTTTGCTACGTGTGTGTGCGTGTTTATGGTTCAATGGGAAGGAGATAACGTACTCGGTTATGGCGTCTCTGTCGGCGATGCCCCCCAGCACCATGCGCTGAATGATGGAGCCGTGCTCCTCCTCCGATAGGCTGCGGTACGACACCAGAGGGGTGGACAGCTTGGTGGCCGGGGAGGGGTCGACGCCTTGGAGCCATTCGTGGCCCTCGATCTGCTCTAGCGTCGCTCGTTTCTTTGGGTCTCTCTGTAGCATGTGGCCTATAAGGCTGGAGGGAGGCACGGTGGAGATTAGCATCATGGAGTTTCAATCGATGATTTCCAAATTTAAAAAATAAAGCGGATCTTTATTTCCCCCCCTATTTGTAATAGTATAAAGTTTTACACAATGAATGTTAAAAAAAGATAATAACCATTTAACTTAAGTTCTACCCAGGAGATACAAGAGATACTGGAGTGTTCAAAAGTTTATATATACAACTAATTTACAAATACACTAACCTTTGAACCTTACTCTTTTAAGTCAGTTAATGCTAAGACTAATGTTATCCCAGCATTCTTTTAATTTGTGTTTTCTGCTCACCCGGTTTAAAACATGAAATCATACGCCCATCACCCCAGCAGATGTTCCGTGGCTAAATTGTTCAGTCACACAAGCAGGAGGGAGTCCTGCTTCTCCCCCCCAAGGCCTCATGGGAAACCAGGGTAAGTGCCACCGTTTGTAGCATGGCGTAAACGTCCACACAGAGTGATAACGTCGAGGCCAAACACAACGCGCGATCCGAGCTACGGCTGCTCGAAATTCTTTCTAGCTGTCTGGATGCGACATTAAACCCTCACTGTGCTCAAAGAAAGAAAGAAGGGAAGAAAGAAAGAAAGGAAAAAAAACAACAAGAGAGGCGATTCGAAAGCGGGTGCATTAGTTCCACTTAACGCAGCGCCGCATCCCTGCTGGAGCAGCTCGCTGCAGCAGCAGCAGCAGCAGCAGCAGCTGGGTGGAAAAAAGCAGGACACAACGAAGAACGGCCGCACCCTTCGCTCCTCTGCTCTCCTCTCCTCCTTCACACATCTCCAAACATGAAATATGCAGCACCTGCAGAGTACTCCGTCCATCTGTGTGGGTTTGCATTGCCGGGGCATTACTCACTCTCTGCAGGCAGGGGAGATGTGCGGAGGCACCGTGTATCTACAGTCCATGATCATGGTGAGGGTCTCGCTGTCGTTGGCCTCCTGGAAGGGGGGCTGACCGCACACCAGCATGAAGAGGATCACCCCCAGACTCCAGATATCTGCACACACACACGGAGAGGAAAACCTGTCAATGGTGAAGCAAGAAGGGTTATTTTTAAAAAGGAAGAAAACACAAAGTGAGGCATGTATGTATGTTTTCACTGGTGAGTGACCTAGATAAGATACAGATAGACACTAGGTGGTGCTAGAGCATCTACCGGTTTTCTCTGAACAAAAGAAGTGACCTTCTGAAATTGTTTGTGTTTTGCTTTTTATTTACATCAGATAACATATGGCTATTATTACAGATGGCAGTTTTCTGTCCGATTCACGTTTTTTTAAAATGATCGACAGTAGTTGCGTTTCCATTACAAATGTGCGCAAATATCTGTCTATATTCCTCTAATGTCGAAAAAACACAATTCTACAATTGCGGTGTTTCCATTAAATGACAAACACAATTAAAATCAGACGTGAATCAATACGTCGTCAAAAAACATGCTGCGCATCCAACTACTTCCTGTCGAATTCTTCGTGGTTTTCGCCAGTAGTAACGTCCGGTTGTTGATCACGTGACTGCGTTTCCATTGCAGTTTTGCAAAATAAACCGATTTAGATATGGCACCCTCCCAAAAACAAAACATCTCATTGTTGTGACAAAATATTCTGTCTTTTTTTTGTTTGTTATTTTTAAATCCATTAAGCAAATGTATTTTTTAAACACCAAATTGCGCAAATGTATGGTCAATGGAATCGCAGGCTAATGTCGACAAAGTCTCCAATGCCACAGGAAAAAAAAGTTGCTAGATTTGTGGCTGGTTGCGTTTTGCAAACAAATCTCGCTAATCGATAGGCCAGCTGATGGATCCTCCATTTGGAATAGGCAGATAAACATGACGTTCAAGCTGTGTCATAAATCACACAATTAAGGCTGCTGGCTGTTCCGTTTCCCCACTCTCCCCCCCACAACTCTGTGTATATAACATATATATATATATATATATATATATATATATATATATATCTATATATATATGAGCTGTCTCCTCCCAGGGTTTAAACGGAGCGTGCAGCACATTCGATCAGAAACCATTTCCATAAATACGTGCCAGTTCAGGAATGCGTCTGTCTAAGCGAAGACGAGGCTCTGCACGGCTGCCTGCAGCCAGCGGCATGCTCGCATGTCAACACACGCATACGCACGCATACGCACGCACACACACACACACACAGTCGACAGGAAAGTGGGTTAACGTGTTCATCCCTCAGAGCTTCATGCAAATGCTAATTTCATGGAACAGTTCTTTTAGTCTGATGATTTAAAAAAAGAAGAAGAAGAAGAAGAAGAAGAAGCAGCACAGCTTTCTGTGCTCAGGGCTGTCGCTGCTGCTCCGGTCAGCAGGATGCTCCACTGACACACATATCACACACTCGTACGCCGACTCCTGTAGAAGCGCACAATCAGTGACTTTTCGGCCCCTTCTCAGCAAAATCTGACTGATTTAAGGAGGGAGGGTTTCTTTTCTTCCTGCTTTAATTAACTAGAGTGCTACTTCTTGGGTTACTATTTAAACATAAAAAAATCTATATGCCTATCAGCTGAAAGCCTGCCCAGATACATTCAGATTGCTGTGAAAGACTTTCAGGTGATTAGGTCGCAGATGTTCTCCTTATCAAACATAATGGTTTGACTAACTTTCGTCTATTTTTTTTTATTTAAATGTGTCACTGTGGAGATCAGTGACGGATTGAAACACGGTGTAAAACGTACGGACACGACCTCTGTAAGAATTAGATGTAGACGACATTAAAGTAGCAACAATGTGAGCTCAAAAAAAAAAAAATAAAACAAGAAAGATTGAGAGACTGGGCAGCAGCCCAGGGCGGCATGAGCTTCGTTGTTTGAGGTTAGCATCTTAGGACGACACATTTTACTTTCTGCAAAAAAATATTACAGTTTTAAGATTTTAATTCTTCTGAAACTGAACTACAACACAGGAAAGTGAAACTAGAATTACTAACGGCAACGATCTTGTGATGTAACGTGGATCATGTTAAATAGCCATTAACTAAGAAGTGTTGCCTGGTCTTCCATTGTGGATATTATATTTACCAACATCATAGATATTACATATATATTTTTTGTTTCATTCTCTGCTTCAGTCAAACAGCCCATAAGCCTGCACTGCGTCACACTTTCATGTTTTTCAGACCTTCTCGGAGTGTATGAGAATTTAAATGATGTGACATGGTTGGTTGAAAAAGCAGGGAGAAAAGGGAGGCGCTGAATGTTTTTCGCCCAGGGCGCCAAACAGGCCAGGACCGCCCCTGGCTCACAGAGCACATTCATTTAATTCACTGTGAATGTTTTACAATCTGCCGTGGTGCGTTTCTAAAGAACCTCCTGAAACAACTATGTACTTGTTTTTGTTCATTAAACGTGCTTGAGGGTGGAAATTAAAACCAAACAGAAGTGACAGCTCTCTTTTTAAAGAGGACTTGATCTATCCGTTATTCAAAACGTGTGCTTTTGTAACTTGTCGCAGTCTGAATACGGAGGAGCCCGAGTGGATTTATCATCCTCGGACCCCTGGTGATTTATCTTTGCGTGTCTCCGCTTCGCTCCAGTTTGCCAGAACACGCCGGAGAATCCAATCTGTCGGAGTAAAAATGTGTTGCCCCACCGTGAGTCTCATTCTGCTGATGGAGGGAGCGTAGCCTAGCAACGGCAAGCCCTGCTCCCTCATTTACTTACGTCAGCTGTTCGTTCAAACTTCCTTTCGATAACTTTATTTATAAACCAGATGGTTGACAGACTGAATGAAGGCTGCCTGTTGTTCCTTTCTGCAGCCCAGGATATTGCTTTTTATATAACTGCTTCTCGAAATAAACAACAATAAGCAGTCCTTTGTGTGCTGATATTTTTAACCCTGCCTCGTCCTGCTGATTGGGGAATAAATATATTTGTCTCCCTTGGTTATAATTTATAAAACTCCTCCTGTTAAATTTAGATTTTATTGCAGTAGCAAAATCACACACCAAAATATTCAGAGTACATTTATTTGCCGTGAAAAAGAAAACCTGTACTATGTTGAGGAGTATTTCTCTCTTTTTTTTTTCTTTCTTAAAAAAAAAAAAGAAAGAAAGAAACTTTGCACGTCTATAACTGGAACAGGTTCGTAGGATTGAAATGAGCCAAACCGAGAAGCCGAAAAAAGAAAGAAAACCAAACCCCAGCATATTGTTGAATTTGCCAAATCAGTCGGAGACTTTAATTAGGCAAACACATTCAGAAGATTGTGAGCTCTTTTGAAAGATGAGCTAAACTCGGCTTTTTAAAAGATCGGTAAACGATGATCGGCCAAAAGACCACAATCGGTGCATCCCTAACAGATACCCATCTAAAAAAAATGATCATCTTGAACTCTATGAAAGATCAAGAGCCTTTTATATAGCCTAATAAAGACAAACTATTTTTCCATTATGATGAAGCGTGGTTCTCAAACTGTGGAGCAAGAACTACATGATGTTTGGTTGTACTCTGAAAATAAAATATCTGCCAGGTAAACACAAACTGGCAAAATATAGCACTAATGCTTACTCAATAAATGTTGACTTTATCTCTTTTTTTTAACCATCTCTATCAATAGCGCCAATAAATATGCCTGGCACTTCATTATGCAACACATAATGACACAAAATACCCCCATTTTGTACACAGACGCAACTCTGAATGATGCATGCGCCTTGCTTGTGTTCTTTGGGAATGCTATTAGGTAAGTTATTATTTTTAAGAGCAGCTTGAGCTTTTTTGAAGAGGAGGAGCAGAGCTATATTTAACTTCCCATTTATTGGAGACAAAAAGAAAGCCCACACAGCGGAGAACATCAGAGAAGAAAAAGCACTTATCAGTCCGACATCATACGCTCCAAAAAAAAACACACACAAAAATGCAAATCTCCGACATCCTTCGAGGTTTTCTTAGAAGAACACAATTGCAAATGCTCTCATTTAATGACACAATCCTCCTCAAATAATAGCATAATTAGCAAGCAAATAAGCATAGAAAAAAAACACACTAATTAATAAAATAACGATGGAATAGATTCCACCGCTAATAATAAAACAGAACGGCTCTAGCAGCAATCTGGCCATCAGCAGATGCTACACAAAATTCACAACATTTTAAGGTTTTATCAAAGTAATGACATGGATAAACAATCCTCATCAATGAGGCGAGAAACAACAAAAGTTCCCCAATATGAGGTTTTGCCAAAAAGATTGGACAACGCCCCTGCTCTTCAGTACCTGCTACTTAACTGTGAGTCAATAAAAGTGGTCTCATCATAACCTCCGCTCCCCTTCCTGGCTCGTTCCACTAATTGGAGCAAGTCCAAGTTTGCCTCCTGATGGGTTTAAAAGCACATCAGTCCCAATTTCCTTAAAGATGCTAGAATTATAAAAAAAAAACAAAAAAAAAACAGTGAGCACCAGAAGGCTCTGCTCATTATGAGTTATTTAAGAGATCAATTTATTTTGGCGCAGGTATGAGAGTGGAATCCTGCCAGAAAAATAAAAGGAGGACTCTGCAGGACTGGGGAGAAAAAATGAAGATATATTAGAAAATAACCTGCCAAGTGTTTACACAATTTTAAACTGTAGGGCATCAGAGTGATACGATTTTAAATGGATATTTGTGATTAGGAATTATTGCTGATTTTTTTTTTCAGCAATAAATTCAACAGAATGTATTCATGTCTTTTTTTAATGTCTGAATTGTAATTAGATTTTCAAACCTCCTGGTATTTCATAGACTTCCCGAGACCACACAGTTTAAGCAAAATGTCCAGGTATTTAGAAGAGAAGAAAATGACGGGTCCTAAATGGTTCTTGACAGTAGTAATTAAATAAATTAATCTGTTGCTATCACATCAAACCCACCTGAAATGTTTGTTGCTAGAAATAATAGACCAAAGCGGAAAATTAAAGTCCCAGTAAAGCTTTACCTGGTAAAAACTAGCTTCTTGTTCTATGCTTCGCTTCGTACAGAAGGTCTGGACCCTCGAATGTTTAGAAACGATTGCTTGCCAGACGCGTGGATTTTGTTGAAGTTTCAAACAATCGTACTGGATTTTAGCCAGTCGCTAACATTTGGCCACAACGTATGTAATAAGATAGGACAGCCGTGAAGAAACGACGCTGTAAAGCTTATCGGAAATTATGTGTGGAGAAGTCAAGAAACAACAATACTCCCACTGGAGAGACTTTTGCAGAACCTCAATGGAGCAGAGCCATTTTTGCAGGTAATAAAATGTCTTAAACATTCCTCTTGCTCAGACTTTAATTGCTCAATATTTCATCGTTCACAACTCCTCCTTCTGCGCACTGATTGGCCTGGTTGAAATTCTAGCGGAGAAATCCAACTCATTGGAAGAAATCCCAGAAACAGCACTGAAGGGAGATGAGAATCAAGCGAGATTGCAACAGCGAGGTTAAGTAAAGCTGAGCAAACTTTATGTTCTTCATTGCAGGACAGACTAAGCTATTTCCTACCCTGCATAGCTCAAGTCTAGTGGTTCTTATGGAGAATAGGTTACTGAAAAAAAGCAAAGCAAGGCTGTACTTCTCTATCAGTGAGCTTCATGGATTTTTTTCCCCCGAGTTTGTTAGTGAAAAATAATTATTTCTTAATGTGGCATTTCTTTCCCCTCAACTGAATAAATGCTCTGAAATTAAAGGTTGGAGATTATCTCTGCGAAAGGGTGGCAACAATTTTACTTGCGTCATTACTTGTGTGTGTAGTTTTTTTTTTTTTTTTTTATTGGAATCTTGAGCTGTGACTTATTAACCACTCTGTTCAGGAACTCCTGGTCGAATTATCTCCTGTTCTCAAGGACTTCCTTACCCGACCGACAACCTCCAAGCGAGCCCGGCTCGATAAAGCCCGAGTGTTAACAGCCTCTTTATCTCTGCTCCAAACTGGGCTCCGTGCCACTTGGAGTGACTTGAGAGGAATGTCGGCGTCCTGCGGATCTGTCAGCGATGTTGCTTGTAACCCACAAACAGGTAACCTGGAGCCTCTTAAATGTCAGGACCGCCGGCCTCCGTCCAGACTGCTCTGCGTCAGGCGTTAACCACCGCTACGGCGGGGAACGATATTACATGCCGGCTGGGCGGATAATCTCAACAATCAAAACATCATCATCTCAGCCGAATGAACAATAACGCAGGGGCGATGCAGCTGCTCCACAGCACAGAACACATACACACATTCGTGCACTGACAATATACACAAGTCCTCAGACAGAGAACACACATCCAACCAAAGAGCCCTATGTTTACTCTACTTTTTGGAATATGGAAGATGCTCGGCAAAAAGGGAGAGAGAGAGAAAGACAGATGGAAATAGCCACAGCAAATCCACTCAGTCAGAAAAACAGAAACTGCTTCTCTCTTTCTGCTGCCTTTTCTTTCCCCTGCATTTGCTCTGACGCAGTGGCCTCTGGGCAGACACAAGAACCGCTGACGCCTCTTCTCGCTCCGTCTCCTTCCCTCTTGTTCCTTGCTCCTCTTTCTCTCCCCTGGTAGAGAAAGAGGGGTCTGCGATGCCTCTGTTTTGATTTGGTTTCTCATTACGATTTCATTTGATACCCAAATGCTTGCTATCTTTGGGAGAGATGCGTCTAGCGGTGGAAACAAAGCCTACAAAGCTGCTTCAGGTGCATGCAGAAGTACGACGAGGAAATCTGCTTTATCCCGATTAGGCAGATATATTGTTATCGGTAGAAGGGCCAATACTGTTAATTAAGGCAAAATGCAAACAAAAATAGATCACAGGTACAGGACCGCATTGTTGCTGATCACCTGCTTTCTAAGCTGCAACTTGCACATTCTGGATATTGAACACCTCCATCCCTGTTATCAGCTGGCTGATAAGCTGCCAGGAGTCAGCAGAGTCCATCCATAAAGTGGAAAAGGTCAAACACTGTGGTCAACGCTATAACTCTGGGTCATTTTAGCAGAAAGACCAGCGCTTTATTTTATTTTTTTTAGCATCAGCAACAACTGATTCCAATGGCTGCTGGAATAAGGCTGGCGTCCTTCCCACTGCGGACTTACCGACTGCCGGAGCGTCGTACTCGTCCCCCAGCAGTATTTCAGGAGCCGAGTAAGCCAGCGAGCCGCAGGACGTGTTCAGCGTCTTTCCGGGCTGGAAGCGGTTGCTGAAGCCGAAGTCGGTGAGCTTGACGACGCCCTGCTTCTCGAAGAAAACAACATTTTCAGGCTTCAGGTCCCTGTGAACCACGTGGAGCCGGTGGCAGTAGGAGATGGCGTGGACGATTTGGGCAAAGTAGCACTTGGCCACCTTGAAAAAGACGAGAGATGAGGGAGAAACATAGTCAGAAATGTGGTTTCATGGATGCCTTTCGGTTTACCTGGTGGGCATTTCAACCGCCCAAAATAAACTACTAAAACAGATAATAACCATTAGCCGTTTAGCATGGTTAGGATGCACACTGTATGTCACAGTGGTTATGCCTACGCAACATGATGGTGTGAAAAAAAAAAAAACAAGCTTTGGTTGAAAAATAAAGGTTGTATCTCAGCCAAATACATGTTAGAACTGCTGAGTTTGATGTTTAAGCATTTTCCCCAACATTATTCGAAGCTAATGTCGGCTAGCAAAATATTTCCTTTATAGTATTTCTTGCTCAGAAACAACATGTAAGAACAGAAAATAAAACATGCTAAGCAGCTAGCAATATTTAAGCAATAAACAGCTAATTAGTAAGAAAGTTAAGCATCTTTTAAAAGCTGTTGAAAGTGAAAAACATAGGGTCAAGAACATAATTTCATACTAACAAATGCTAAAGTTAGCGACTTTCTGTATGTGAATTTGTAAAAACCAGATTTGTTGTGTTCACGTTGCTGAAGTAGCTTGGTGGGAATCAAGCTAGCACACGGTGAAACTTTGGTAGAAGTTACAAATAAATATATGTAAAATAACTGATGTCAGAGAGAAACACAAGTGTGACATAATGTCAGACATTAAAATATTAAAAATCTGTTAAGACTTTTAGCCTGCTGAAAAACAAACAGTAAGAACAGAGAAAACCTGCTAACAGCAAAAAGACAACCGTTAGCAAGAGAAACATTTTAGCACAAATCTAAAAAAGAAGATTGTCACTGTACTTTTGGAAGTAATGTGTGCTATTCCAAATTAATAGTAAAGAAATAACTATCAGAATGTAGAGTTATCTGTAGAAACAAGTCATAGTTTTTATTACTTTGCTAAAATAGCAGAACATCTAGGTGAGAAACTGCTAACCCAGTCCAAAGATAGCATGAGGAAAGTTTAGTAGAGGTTTTAAATAACTTTATGCAATAAGAAAGTTTCCACCAGATAAAAGTGTCAGGACTGCTTTAAGTATTAAGTTTACAGCTATTTTTTCCCAACTTCATTCCACGCTAATGTCAGCTAGTAAAGGAATTCTTTATATGGCCACAGACTCCGAGTGCAGCATACCTACAGTGTAATGGGAGCAAAGCTAATGGGGCTCTGTGGAGCACTGCAGCAGGCTTCTGGAAGTTAGCCAGTCACAGGAAAGTGGGCTTAGCTGCCCATAAAGAGGAAGAAGCTAAAACATGTTGCTTCAGCAATAATATCAACTGAAAACTTATAAGCGGCACAATATACCTCTTTAAAACCCAAGTCATTCAACTCCAGACTCAAAGCAACAATAAAATGTACTTTTTAAATTGTAACTGTTCTCATATGCCAGGGAAGCATTTCAAAATAGAATCAAGGCACTGGATACCTAAATAAGAAGAAACGGTTCAACTAAAGTCTATTAAAACTGTACAACTCGTCCCTTTCTATGCCCTGACTTGCAGTGCTTCAATGCTAAATGCCACAGACTTACCCCTGGGGGTCTTAAACTAATGAACTTCAAAGGCTCTGTCTGCACAATAACTCGAGCGCCAGACAAACATTGAACTTTGTTGCACTGCCTTCAACCAAAACATTGTTCTCACTTCAAACACAGGATTTTAATCCGTCCAAATTCCCATTTGCGGATTTTCATCCTGTCCCAAGATAATGAGTATTCATTTTGAACTCTTAATTCTCTCGAGGCAAGTCCAAGGTCAGACGATGACATGAAAGACAAACAATGGCTAATAGGTTGACGAGCTCTTGGTAACCACACAGTCCAACGCCGTCCGTCCTCTCACCTCTTCGCTGAGGCCTCCGTCGTGCTTCATGATGCAGTCGTACATGTCTCCCCCGTCGCCCAGCTCGAGAATGAGGTAGAGCTTGGTGGCCGTGTCGATGACCTCGTAAAGGCGAACCACGTTGGGGTGCTGGACCATTTTCATGCATCTGACCTCCTGGAAAAGGTGGCCCCGTGCCACCGGGTCCAGCTTGGTCTTGTCTATGACTTTCACTGCGACCTGGAGGAGAGTCAGACGGAGAAGTCAAGAAACAAACTACTCGTGTGCAGGACAGACGACAAAGATGACAGGAAGTATTAGGAGGGAGATGATGGTTTGTTTGTGTTGATGAATCCATAACTTTGTTCTAAAATGGCTAACTACAATTTCGCCAAAACGCCGCATTCGTTGTCGCTCTCGAGTAAAAGAGGCTTGTCGCCATGGCTGAATTATGAATATATATCATGTAACTGTTTGTTGTTGCCGTGACTTTTAGTGACTTATTACATGAACAAGCTCATTCACGTGTGGTTTATTGCATTTATTATTTAATGGAAACACCACAATTGAGAAATTGGGTTTTCCCTACAAATATATTTGCACACATTTGTATTGAAAGCGCAGCTACAGTTTCCCTAAATGACGCTCTTTGGAACAAAGCGATTCACCTTTATGTGCTTCATGTACAAGCCTACCTTCTCTCCGGTGAAGACATGTCGCGCCAACTTGACCACTGCGAAGTGTCCTCGGCCCAGCGTCTTATCGAGATCGTACAGCCCGGCGATCTTCCCGTCATGATGGCGCTTCAGCCCTGACATGTCTCGGGCGGACTGGTGGAAGGATCAGCCTTTTGTTGCCTGCTGGTCTTCAGCTGTCACTTCTCCATTTCCCCTGAGTTGGTTGAAGTTAGATGAAGTTGTTTTGGGAGCTTTTATTTTGTTCCCGTGTCTTGAGGTAGTCGTACAGAGTCTAAGGATAGACAGGGATTTCCTCCGTTGCGCTAAATATTCAGGCTTGTGTTGTTGTGCCGTTTAACTCAGTCCCATCAATTCATTATCTGAGGGTGAGGAAAGTAAAAAGGAAAAATATTAAAACTGACTTCACACCAAATGTGACAGTAAGCGCCAGAACAAACGGTATCTAGCTAAGATCGCGATTTCTAATAATGAGTGATTTTTCACTCCATGTACAGAAGTTTATAGCTATTCAACTGTAGCTAATCTGTTAAAAAAAATCATGTCTGACCATTTATTCTTTAAAACTAGAAATGTTTAACTTTCTTGACCCACACATAGAAATAAAAATGTATATTTAAAAATAAACATTAGATAAAAATATATACTTAACCTTAGCTTAAATTCACTTAATATGCAGATGACTCACTACTATCAACAGCTTTTTGACATGTTAGGTATTTTTATAATAAGGTTTTATTCAAGAGTGATAATAAATAAACACTGACTCTTTATTACCTGAGGAAACATTTCTTAGTTTTTTATAATAAGCATCTGTCGCTGTGGTTACCAAACCAGGTCCTGGGTTCAGTGACATGGTTTGGTAACTTTAAACCAGAATCCAAACAACCACTTTTTCCCACAAATATTACCTGTTATTTATGCTAAATAATAATAAAAAAATTTTTGACTTGAGGTAAAGTCTTCAAAAACTGGCTGTTCAGACCATTTTATTTGTAGTTTTGTTTATTTATTTATTTTGGATATTTAAAATGTCTTCCAGTTCCAGTATTAAATGTTCATTAGAATTTTTCTGAACTTTGCAATATTATTTTGCCATTACCATTATGTCACTTTAAAATGGTCTCAAAACAACAATATTATCATTTATTACGATAACTTCTGGAACAATTTATCGTCCAGAAAAAATTTATTATCGTGACAGGCCTGATCATTAATCCAATTGTTGCTTCGTTATACTCCTTTAAAAATGAGCAATCATCTCCATGTCTCATCAGCTGTTTTCTTTTCTAAGTTGCATGAATGCATATTTCCTCCCAGCAGTGACTCAACGCCGTGTTCTTTTGAGACGCTGCGTGCCTTGTTCACGTCTAACCTTTCGCTCGGTTCATTCATCCTCTCCGGTCGTGCGGCATGTGGCTTCATCACTCTGATTGTGAAACAAAGAAAAAAAAGAAAAACCCTGCAGGCAAGGATGCCATTCCACTTCCAGGAATTTACCTGTGTGCCAAGAACAAAACTTGCAGCACGAAACACAAAATGTACCAGCGAGGAACATTCCAGGGAGGTGATGGTTTCCGAGGCGTGCCCCGTTTTTAGACGGGCTCCGTGAAGAAGACAACATAAAATGAAATAAGGGTTGCCAAGGAAGCACACCTATGGGCGTAACTACTGGTAATGAAGAAATATCTGCCATCTGTGGTTATATGGAAACTTGTGGTTGCTCAAAGGGAAACTATAAAAGGCTCAGAAAGCGTTTGGCCTGAGCCAAAACTGGAAAACTGTAACTGTGAGAAAAAGAGTTTGTCAGTTTTCCAACCAAACATCATGCAGACAAACACGTTGTGGGAAAAGTAAAAAAAAAAAAAACCCAACTCTTATATACCCCCTCTCTCTCTTCAACATGGCCAATCAAAAGCGTGTTGATTTTTCCAGTAACCGAGGCGATGAAAGGACAGAACACACACACACACACTCAGAGTGCTGATGACGGGGCAGGCCAGGTGAGATCAATGCTTGCTGCGGCGCAGAACTCTGCGGCCGAGCTGGCCTGAGTCAAACCCGCTAATTATCTGCAAATGGCTGATCTGCCGGTCTAAATCCGGACTCCTTATTGGCCTAAACAGGGAGTGTTTAATCACTTGATTGGCTCAGAGCAACTGATTGACAAATCTGCACACTAAGAATGAGGTTGGGAATTGTTAAATACGCACTGCTAGGCTTTTGTGACACGTCTATTCGCAGGCCGCTTCAGTGTTGGTTGCATAACACGATGGAGTTAGCTGGTGGTGTATTGATTTACAAAGTAAGCTGTGTGTAAGTTGTGTGTCTGCGTGTGTGTGTGTGTTCAGGGAGATACACGTATCTGCATCTGAGGTCAAAGGCCTGTTTTAACAGCTGCACATTTCCCACAGATCCGATGAATCCCAGATAAGAGCGCGATCTGACTGTTGATTAGTTAGGCATATAAGCAGAAACTTTGACACCCAGGTGATGAAACATCCCAGATATGCTGCTTCAGAATAGCCAAGGAAAAACTGAAATGTGGATCATTTTTAGCAAGAGATAAATACCTAAATAATTTACCTTTCCTATGAATTAAACTCCTTTGAATGAGACATAACCCTTTATAGCTCAGATGTTTTATGTCTTTTGTATGGTAAAGGTATAAGATCGACAAATTATCAAGCATGGTGGTCGATTTTGATGCGGACGACATGGCTCTCCATCCAGGGCAGCAAGACTTGAGTGATGAGAGGTGATAAGGCCTCTTGCAATGAGCAATGAATCAATTAATCAATTGACCGCATGATAAATTAAAACTACGGTAGCTCCATAATTTCCATTTGCTTGATTTATTGTTTTTCTTTTTTCTACCAAAATTGGTCTTCATCCTGGTGCTTTTCTCTCAATTAGCCCATTTTTGAAGGACAGTTTTGTTTACAGAGATGTCATAATTCATTTTATTTGTTGTTTCTGATGTTTTGGTTATCTATTTTGGATAGTCAAATGATCATTAGAATGTAAAGGTTATTGATCTTTAAATATGTGTTCTTGCGTTATTACGCCCACAGAATTATAATATTTGAAAATTGTCTCAAAACAACAATATTATCATTTATTGCGATAACTTCTGGGACAATTTATCGTTCAGAAAATATTATTGTAACAGGCTTGGAGGTGGTTGACCAAAAAAACCCAGAAGAAATAAAAATTGAGATATCAGTTGCAGTCATTTCTTTTGTCTGCTCAATCAATGGCAGACAGAGTGAACAGTCAAACCTCTGAGGGAAAATGTGGCTTCACACTCCAGGTGGCAGTTGGAAAAGGCCCTGGGGGGAATCTGAACGTAAGATAAAATGCGGCCTCGTTTTCTCTAGAAGCATGTTGCAACCTGGCGCGTACAGACGCTTCTGTGGAATCGACACGCTTTTGAATCTGTTCCATCGAATCTTACAAATCCCTTTCCTTGTTTTTTTTCCCCTCAGCTTATTGAGGTTTTAAAAAGTTACACTCTTCCAAAACGATGAACAACTATTCCTTGTGTTATGCAGTTTGGAATCCTTTTTTTTACCAAAGAGGATGACAAAAATGTATCAGTTTGGAGCAAAAAGTAATGCAGAGTCGCACATCCGCTACAGGTTGCTGCACACTGTCTGTCAGCTGGACGACAGAAGAAATCTACTCTAAACGAAGAAGACTAATTTGACTTATTTCATGTGAGACACATGACTAGCATTGGGGTGGCAACATCCGTCTTCTTAAAGTAACTCCATTTTGAGTGTTAAGACGCCAACTTCTGATTAATATCTTGTGTTGCAAAATCGTTAAAAGGTACAATATTCTGCAGAATCAAATCTACAAGAAATTGTTTTAACGCTATACAGGAAGTAATCAATATGTTTAATTATGATGGAAGAAGGAATCGCTGCATCTTTTTGGTTTTAACCAGAACATTTTTAGCTTGGTTAAAGTGCTGCTCAATTTTTTTTACGGATTTCTTAATGTCACTGTAGACATGAATGTTGCATCAGGACATTTTATGATCTGATATATGAGGTGTATGATATCTCCATAAGAGTAAAAAACGATTTAGTGTGTCATGCTTTCCTTTACACACAATACAACCTTAAATAATTGTGTATGATGACCTACATATTAATTTAATACAAGCATCGCCTGAACAATGTTGTCCTCGTTCTACATGCAAGGCTGTATGTAGTAAAGCTCCCTCACCATCAATAGAGCGTCATGTGTAGGATTTATCTATAACATTGTGCATCCAGATTGGGTCAGTGTCCAGACTTATACACTGAATGGAGAGTTTGTGGATGCACATGAAATCTGCTGCTGTCAACACGCCTGCTGGCTGCATCCACAACAACATGACAGCGCAGAGAGCAGCAGCAGCAGCAGCAGCAGCCTGCGCCAAACGGCACATCGGGCAGCGCTGCAACATGATGCATTAAACAAACACACACAATCCATCAGAACCACAACCCAACTTTACACCAAACACCCCGGATTCTCCCACCAGGATCCACAGACTTACCACAGAGGAATCCGAAGCAGCGCCAGGCGTCCAGTCTGGTCCATTTCAACGCTGCGGGATTGTGCGCGGCTCTCTGACGGGTTTTTTCTTTTCTTTTCTTTTTTTTTAAAACCAGGTTGATATCCGTCACCGCTCAGTTCAACACACTGCTGCCACTTACACTGAGAGAACCGGCGGCAGGTCGCTGCCAAACAGTCCAGAGCGAATCTGTCACACTGTCAACTCGAGCCTCTGTTTCCCTTTCGCTCTGGCGCTATTAGCTGCGCCAAGTAAACACAGGTAGCAGGATGATGCGGAGCTCCAGGCTTTCAAAATAAAAGGATTCAGACTGTTGTGGAGGATTTGATTTCATTTAGCTGTCAGAATGAAAAGAAAATAATAAAAAAAAAAACATTAAGCATATTTAATTTATATCAGCAATTATCTCAGATCCACAAGATTTTATCTTCAAACTCAAACTATTCTTAAAGCAGAGGCGGTTCTGTTATTATTGGTGCCCTGGGCAAATCTCTTCTCTTCAGCCCCCTTCTCTCTTTCAGCTACACTAAACTAACAAGGCCCATTCTGCAAAAAAATAGAAAATAAAAATATTTAAAAATAAAATCTTTTCATCAAGAAAGTTATTCAAATCATTCTATTTTGCAAACATTATTTTCTTTTTATTTCTTATTTTTTAAGCATTTCCTTTTCAGTTTTACAAGTAAAAAAAGATATTGCAGGATAAAACTAAAATCAGGCACCAGGACACTCAGATACATTTTAAGTTCAACAGGTATTGTCATACTCTCCTGATATTTATACATATAATGTCCACTGACAGAGAAAAACATATTAAGATGAGAAAAGTTTGTCAGACTTTAGCAACAGGAGCAGCAATTTGTTTTCCGGGTGTAGGGAGACAAAAAAATATATATTTTCCTTTTTTTATGAATTTGTGTTTTGAAAATATTGTGCTATATATTAAACTCAATGGCCCATATCTGATGTTAAATATTGTATTAAGATTTAAGGATTTTCATGAAAACAGACAATATTTCAGTATTTGAAAATTATGATGTGATAGTACACTTTTGGGAACAGCATGGAGCTGAAGCCCAGGAGATCTATTGAACCTACTCTGCATCAGCTGATAGACTACATATTCATTAATCAGTGTTAATATTATGACCACTTGCCTAAGAATAGTCCCCCGTTCTTCCAGAACCAGCATTAACTTCATCAGCAGTATGGGTGACAGTAGCTCATCTATTAGATCAGGTCTGCTTTTACTTCCCACATCCATCAATGAGCCTTGGCTCCCCACGACCCTGAGTCGCTGAGTCATCAGTGTTCCCGCCCTGGGTCACTTTTCATAGATACTGACCACAGCGGACTGGGAACACCAGCCCAATATCCTCAAAACAGCAAGAGCTGCAGTTCTGAAGATGCTCTGATCCAGTCATCTAACCATCACAATTTATCACCTGTCAAACTCACTCAACCAATTAATATCTTGCCCATTCTGCCCTCCTACGATGCAGTACAGTAAGTTTTGAGGAAAAATCCTCACTGCCAAACAATCCCACACACTGACAGGTGCCATGATGAAACAATAATTAAAGTTTGTTGACGTTATTAATTTCACCTGTTGCAATGTTAAGCCTTATCAGTGTATCTATAGATACATCTACAAGGTTATTTAGGACTAATAATAAAGGGGAATAAACTGTCTAATGTCGTGGAAAAAATTATTTCCAAGCACTGTTCAGGTAAATTCACTCAATCAGCTTTATTCATATATTGTGCACAATATAGAGAGATCATAGGACAATCAGTAATGAAGCAGGTCTGGATGAAAAGCTCGCCAAGCTCTGCCAGGCAGGGACAACACATGAGTTTTATACCAAGGATAAAGAATTCAAAACAAGGGGCGAGTCAGTCTGGTTCTGATGCAGCTGTAGAAAACAACTTCCAACCTCCTGCATGTAACCCAAATAGTTCTTTTGGTGAGAGTTCACAAGCATTTCACATAACATGACTAGCAGATGTGACCTTATTGTAATTTTTCCATCACACTAACAAACTAGCAAACATGCTAAGATGCTTTAAAGAAAAAAGAGTCAGTGAAATCGCTTTTTTAAGTTATTATTAATCTGGAAACAATGAATCAGACAAAATCTTTATTCAGTCTTCAGTCATTAGTCAGTTGTGCTTTCTTGTAAGGTTTAGTGTGTAAAACATGGGGGTAAACAGGCTTAAAATAAACTTTAATTCAGCAATGGAATAGAAAGCTCATTAGGGCACATCTAATTGGACTCCTGAACGCTTGGGCTGCCCCCTAAGTCATGCCACCCTTAGCAGAGAGCCATACCACTCATATTAAAAGCCGCCAATGTTTCAGACGAGCCTTTTACAAATTATTTAAGTAATAAGTTGGACAAATAAAATGAAATACATGTAATACTTCATGAGCAATTATTCCAAATAAAACTGTTTAATTTTATATACATGTTAGAATAAAGGGGATGTAAATATAACCCAGTTAGAACTGGATAAAATGCTAACATGAAAACTGGTTTTCTTTTGTGTGCTAAAACTGAAATAGATTCTGCGCTTTTATCTTGAAAGAGTAATTGTTACCGTTTCCGGTTTGGTGCCCATGAATGACAGCGCCGTAAGCTGAAACGTCAGAGCTACGCACAGAAAGCAGCGCGTTTATCTGGCCTGATAATGAACAGATAAAACTTTAGTCTACTTCTTCTCTCCACCTGAACCTCTGTTCATTTAAGAGTCTGCTATAAAACTCACCAACAGCGTGAAGGTGACATGAGTTAAATTATGTTGCTCAGGTTTGTGAAAACACAGTGATTGGATTAAAACAACCTCTGACCTCTCAGGTCAGTTCATCCTCTTAATTGTTTGTGCGGCAGTCGACGGCTGGCTAACGGTGGTGACAGAGGGTGTGTGTGTGTGTGTGTGTGTTTTGGCACCGCTCTTTGTTCCTGTTCTCTTCACTCAACCAGCTGGGCCGTGTTCAAGTGAACCATTATGCAATATTTACCAGCTCCGCCTGAGATCTGAGCAGCAACCTGTTTGGCTGGTTGTGCTGTCTCTCAGCACGCGGGCCCGTTTCAGCCAGGACCCAGCTGACTGCAGGCTCTATAAAAAGACTCCAAGATGGCTCCTTCCATCAGCAGCAGCGGATGGTAATGAACAAACACAAACAAGACAACACACCGTCTCCGGACATGGTCTTTAACACCATTTAATTACTCTCTTTAAAGCTGAGATTTAAATAATGAAATATCTTGCTTTGTTTTCCATTCAATACTAAATTAGCCAACACCGCCCCCTAGTGGACATCTAACAAAATGGCGTTATGGTGAAATTCATACGGAGTCCCTTGGGGGACATTTATAGCGTTCCCTTGCAATTAATTTGTAAATACACTCTGATACACAGTTGCAGTATGTACACTGCAGTGACTATTGGTCCAAACCTCAACAAATCTTCAGACTTCAAGGTGATCAAAGCAAAAGTGAATTCAACTCACATACCCACTTGACGTGGGTTTCTGGCTTACGCAGTTCCAAAAAATAAATAAAATCAAGTCAAAAATAAGTTTATGGTTGCTTTATTCCACAATTGCATGTAAAACATGGTACAAGCACAGGAGCCCTAATGTTTGGCTACCTGATTGTCTCACCTGAGGACTGATTGACTGGGTGAAGTTACTGACTGATAGACTGAATGGTGGGTAGACTGGTAAAAAACCATGTGACCAAGCACGTGCATAATGATCTACCTAAACCTACATATTTATATTGTGAAACAACCATGTACCAAACTGAAATTAATTAAACAAATTGCTAATCAACAAACTTATTCTGAAAAAGTAAAATTAAACAAAAATTCTAATTATAAATCAACCAGAGAATAAACAAATAAAAATAAGCTAAATTCTAAAATTTAACTGAAGATAGAAAAATAGCTCCTACATACATCTTAGAAACAGACTACCAACTCGAAAAACATACAACCAAAACTGCCAGCAGATGGCGGTATTACCCCGTGAAAATAGCTCAAAATAGTCTAAATAGTTTGGGTGGCTCACCCCTTATAAAGTTTATAGATACGTTATTAATCTTTTAACACTTCATTATAAACAACTGTTTATTATGCATTAAGTAAGTGAAGCTTAATGCATCACTCCTTCACAGTGAGGAGACTATATGCTAAAAAAATGTAATTTACAAATGCTTGTTGTGCTCACAAGGTAGTTTGAAATGAACAAATATTATTTGGCCAGATACCAACAGATTTTACCTTCTCATCCTTAAATAGTACTAGAGTTATTGATTTGTAAAGTGCTAAGAGAAAACTTGTATGTCTATAAACTATTTGATAGCAACCTACAATATGGTAGCTTTAGTTCCTTCCTTCCTACAGAATGTTTGTCTTGCAGTAGGGATGTAAAGCCCATGTTTGAGCTGTCTTGCCTTTATTTTACATTTTGCGCATTTTTATCCTAAAGATAAAAAACTTAGGATATCTTACAAACAAAATGTTAGCATATATGTAAAATTTCAAAAATTTTAGATCGTAGCAGGACAACTTTAAATATTCAAGGTAACTCATAGACTAGTGAATACATTATTATTGTGAAGGAACACAATTCTACAAGAAAACAATATTACAGGCTTAGTTAATGAACCAGAAGAGTTAAAGACCATTACTCAACATTGACATATGGCGATATACTTTGTTTGTGTTTGCCTCTGACGTAACAGGGTAGATTGTTGTTTTTTTTTGCATAAATTTGTGCTAAACCGTGGTCACTGACTGGACATGCTGTGCAAGTTTTATGCATGTCACTGCTTTGACAAAACCAGTTATAGCCGCATAGCTACAACCTATTAACTATTTGTACAAATTGTTAAACATGTTGCTATGGTAATCAATTCCTTTGAAAGGAGTGGATGCAGGGAAACCGGTTGCATTGAACAAATGGACTGGAACACATTGACCCAACTTTGGATGCTTGTAGTTACTATCTTATTCAGTAGTGAGTTAAATTAAAATTATGATAAATTAATACACAGAAGACAGATGAATAACTGAACAGAGAATTTATTTTGTGAAAATTGTTCACTTCTTTGCCGCCTCCTTTTGGAGCTTCATCACCTCATGCTTGATGATCTTGTTTCTCTGCACAAACAAAAACAATAAATAGTGCACTGATTAATGTCAAAATTATTAACTTCCACTGCACACGTTCAAAATAATAACTCATAAGATGCTTTTGGCTACCATCACACAAACCATCTTGCTTACCTGTTTTAAACTAAATTACACAACAGTTCCATAGGTTAGCTTGCAAACATTTAATCCAGCTACTCATGCTAAATATAAATTTGACAGTTTATATAAAAATCATTGATAAAATCAAAATCTTAGTGGAAATATTTAAAATAAAAGTGGGATTCCTCTTTCAGAAACCCTCTAATGAAAACATTTTTAACAAATTTCATCTGTAAAATTAGAACATTTCACAGTGTTTCTGTTCTTTGATACAGAGTAAAACCAACAACTTACTCAAATTCTTGATCAATTACTGATCATGAACTTGAACAGCCTACCTGTATATTTAGCAGCAGTACAAGGCTATTGAAACCATAATCAGAATGAAACAATTCAAAATGAAGCTTTTTTTTAGTCTGACTTCAACTGCTTTTGATTGCATTCACGACTCTGCTGTTGACATTTTCCGAAATCTGTGTACCCAGATTGAGAAGAATCAGTTACTTAGTGGTAATTTAAATAAATAATCTGGTTTATGAGCCCAAAGTGGGAACAAGAAATGGACTAAGGTTCCAGAAAGGTTCCAGGAAGTTCTGTAAAAACAGCATTCAGGACCTCGGTGTGAAAATGTGAGTTTCGTTGGCTTTTGTGTCACTAATCAGGATGTCTTGATCGAGGTGGCTCCTGTCTGTTGTACTCACCATTCTTTTGGCCTTCATCACTTTGTAGCGATCAAAGTCAGACATCTTGGCCCTCTGTGAACATAAAGATTCAAATGTCAGAGACAGAACTCATTTTTCATGTCAAAACTTTTTTCAACACTCAAATTTCCAGTTTGTTTTATTTTTAAAATACATATTTTGGCTTTTAAGATGGAACCTTGAAAATCCTCCAAACGGTGGAAGCTGATCAGCAACATCACCTCACTTTAACATTATTAAACCCCCTACCATAGATTGGTCAAAATCTGTGAGGGACGGCGGAGTCCCTGCTCGAAATTCCGTGAGAGGTGTACGGAGCCTCGTACCGGAAGCCCGTTGAAAGGCTGTTAACGTTTTTAAACTGTGATTGTGAGCGTGAGTGGGAATAAAAATAGCAATAGGTATTCTGTCCCATTTAACACAGTAAGAGTGTAATCGG
>CAEFZX010012774.1:0-155518 GCA_903066825.1 Alfaro cultratus | reverse complement strand
AGTATTCAAGTAAAAGTTGAAATTATTAGTTTTCTTTTCTAATACATACATAAAGTGTTTTACAAAGGTAAACTATTCTTTCATAAAAATTTTATTTTTTTATATATATTTCACTGACTAAAAAGATCAAATGTTAGTAATTTCAAAGTGTTTTCATTGTGTAATTATATTAGATATTGAAACAAGAATAATAAGTTTATGTATTAGCTCTAAAAGATGAGCTTAAATAGCTAAACCTGCAATCATTTACACCTAAAAAGGTTAAATAGAAATACAAACGTAAGCTCTTATATGCATCTACTTCTTTGGCCCCTATCTACATAACTACAATGTTATAGAACTGAAGGTAGTCTGTGGTGGTATTCTGTTGTACAGAGAGGTGGTGCTGTTCAGGCAGATGGCTGGCCCAAAGCTCTGTGGTCAGTTTGCTGTGATGCTAACGTCACAAACACTAACATCCCATCTTGATTAGTGCAGAGGGCTGTGCCTCAGTGTCATCTCTTTCCATATGAGGCAAGGACAAGTGGCATTAGTGCTGTCAATGATCCTCTGACAGCAGAACAGATACGGCTTTCACCAGCTTTTCTAAATAGACATGAAGTGCATTATAGGAGGAGGGGAAAGGAGGCAGGCCAGAGACAAGGCAGGAGTGGAGAGACATATGGGGGAGGCAGTGTCACAGAGGGATGAGGGACGCTCCAAGTGGTAAGTCCAATCAGATAATCCAAAAAGACATTGTCAAGAGAGGGAAGAGAATGGCAACTAAGTGACAGAAAGCAGGAGCGGGGACAGAGATACTGGTGCCATATTAGTGCCAAGCATATTCTGATGCCACCCTCAATTCTAACCAAACTTGACACATCGCTCTCTTTCCCCACTCTCTCTGACTCTTCAAAGTAGGCTCCACCAAGTCACACACACACGCACACACAAGTGCACGTATGTGGTGCACAGAGATGCACAGGAACCCACACAGCGCACCAGTCCCTTGCAGCAGTGGTGGGTGTTCTGTCAGGCGGAGGAGCAGTACGGCAGCAGCAGAAGCCCACAGGCCCGGGGACAAGCTCAGTCAATCTAAATCTGGACTTTGTAGTGGAGCAGTGCTCATTTCCCCTCATAGCCCAGCTACTTGAGGTGATCCAAACACTGAAGTGTGAGAAGCTGTCACCTCCGATAAAATCCAAGACCAGCTCCATGAGTGCCTGCTCCCCCGGTGTATGAGAGATGTATACATGTGTGTGTTTGCGTGTGCATGCGTGTGTATATGCTATTTTTTTATTTTTTTTGACAGTGTGGAGGTTGGAAGTGTAGGGGAGTGGGGGGATGAATTCCAGCTGCCGTGATTTGCCTTGGGACAAAGGTGCCACGGTTGTATACTGGGCTTGACACCACAGGACTCAGGGTATCTCACAGCACTCAGATCAAATGGTTGCCAGGGTCTTTCACATATTCACAGTGTACCCAGCAAAAAACTCACTCTCTCCAGGAGTAGGGCCCTTAAAGAGATTACCCACTGAGGCACCAGAACCAAGTCTCCTATAAGACATTACCTAGAGGGGATATATTTGTAGGTTTGCAACCAAAGCCTTTCAGAGATAACCTTCACAGATGAAGGAACTAAAGTAAAGGCCCCAGAAGCCTTCACACTCTGCTGAACTCAACTTCAGCCCATGGGTACTGAGAATGATTGGAGAGGCCACACTTTGTAGCTCTCCGGTACCAATTGGAAAGGTCTGGACGATGAGTGACCTGTAGCTCTCCAGCGGCGCTAATGTACGCCTGTGTGTAATAAAGAGGAAGAGGAGTAAATTAGAAGAAATGGAAGAACAAAGATCAGGGCTGCTGTCTGCTTCCCAGTGGGTGAAAAAGTGCACAAATGTGACAGTTCTCCATTTCTAAACTACATTAAGTGCTGCATTGTGTGCATAAACAGCACACTCCAGCTTGCTTTCTTCCCCCTCACAGCGAGAGGTTGCACTTATTACAAGAGAAACCAGGAGAAAGATTGGCCTGCTGGAAACGAGGAAGGGAGTAACTAAGCCAAACTCACGCTTACATAATGCCTTCGGAGGCTACGCTCATGCCTCTGGGATTCTACCTGATGAACTCATACTTAATGACAAATATTACCATGCCAAACTCAGTACTCCACAGTATCCTCTGTGTATCTTAAGCCATGGCTGAGTGTGCTTATATCACTAACACTGTCATGTTCCCATACATATTTACATCTTCAGCACAGAAACACTGTACTCCATGAGAACAGTGGGAACCCCAATTGACGTGACAGATTAACAAAGTTATGAGTAGGCTATTGCTTCGATAATGGCCTTATAGAATAACAGTCACAGCTTTGTGCTACACATCTTGTTGTATTTAAAAATTGATTTTTTTTTTCCTGAGTCAAACTAGCACCACTAAAAATGTAAAAACCTTCAAAACATGTTATCCCCTGCAGATGCAGCATTAAAGATGGATTTTATGGCATTAACAAAGGAATTATTATATTCTTTAACCTTGTTTTCTGATTTATTTGCAAAATAATGCTGTAAAAATCCAGTAATATTGAATTTTACAGGAAAATGTTGTATTGTAAAATGCCAATAGTTCACAGGGTGAGACAATGTACAAATAAATAAAGTGACTATCATATTCAAAATGGTGTGTTATATAGAATTTATTTTGGTTTTATTTTAGTTGGATTAGGTAGTTTGTACCTGACTACAATAAAGCAAGCATAGGGTGGATGTAGATGCTTTTATGACAAAAATGTTTTCTCCTAACATTAGTGCAAACATTCTGTTCTGCTGTGGTTGTGGTCATTTGAAGAAAATGAAACACATTTTAAAGGCAAATTCCCTAAAAACAGGGATCTATTATGAACAAATTCAATAAATTAGAATATTGTTACAAATATATATTTTTTTAGGCAAACCATTTCACTTAGTAAAGCACATTGCACATAGAATAATGTTTTAAAGTTTATTTTTGATATTTATGGTTTTCCACTTGCAGCTTAATGTAAACAAATTTAACGCTAGACCATTACATCAGACCATTAAAAGCATTTTTAATACAACATAGTGTCATGAAAAGTATGTTTATTGCCTGTATTGGTACTTTTAATCTGACAAACAAACCTTATTGGATAATTCATGAAATATGACTGTACATCAAATCAAATAAACACTAGGTTGGTTTCTCTAACACACTGAAGTTAATTTTGTACTGCACACTTTTCTGAAGTTTACCAGTCTTGGTCTGTGTAAAAACTCTTGCAAAATAGGACAGATTACAGTATTTAGGTCACTGTGACCCTTGTGGGCATGGACATCATGAATTGGCCTTTAGAGTTCTGCTACCTGACCTGAAAGTGACAAGTATCAACAAAGTCCAAGCTGCTCTTTCCATCTGAGTTTTCCGTAGCACTGATAAAATTATACTGCCCAGGAGGCACTTCCGAACCACATCAGTCCAGTAATTTAGCAGTCACTACATCACACAATACTGCAAAAATATCACTGGGGTCTTGGGCACAAATTCAAACATTGCAGGACTACTCTGATTCTGTCCGTTGACCTTTAAATGTAGAATAGGAGCCGGGTTTAGGTTTAAGGTAAGATTTGTGCCAAAATAAAATAAATTTAGACCCTCTATTAGATGTGCATAACCGCTGAAAATGCAAGTTTTTTTATTTTTATTTTTGGATTTGATTGTTCGCTGAAAACACATAAGATGAAAAAGTACAACCTCCATGAATCTGCATGCATGAATCTGTCTGAATTCCTTCCCATATTTTCTAAAAGCCTGCTCCAGAGTTTTGCATTTAATCAGCACACACTCACAAGAGGGGAGTTAGAGAGAGATGGGAGATGGAGTGGGTTTAATGACTGCTCCCTGCATAAAATCAGCTCGACTCTTTTTCAAGGGCCATCAATATGTCACAGAAAGACATGTCCAACGGATGTAGCTTTTAACATCAAGGTTATCTATTCTCAGAATGAATTTGCTCTGCACACTCCTATTTTCTTGTCTTGTCCCTTCTCCAAATCTGTCCTCCCATTTTTTTGACTGCACACACTTCTTTTTTTCTCCCTTGCAGTATCCTTTCTCTTCGTTGGAGTCTTCAACTCATTATTTTTATTTTCTGATTGTTTCCAAGTGTTTGCTTTTCTTTCTGACCTCCCTTCTTTCAACCCACACTCATTACTTGGACCACATAGTCATTATTCCTGTACATCAGAACAATTATTCAACAATATCAAAATTTAGTTATTAAAAATACTATACATTATGCTAATAATTAGGATTGGTAAAATGGATTAAAAGAAGCTGAAAAAAATATCTACATATACAAAATTATCTCTATTATTCTTACCAAACCAACTGAAAATACAGAAGCAACAGATGTAAACTCAACTAAACCCATGCCATTTTAAAAGCAGCTAAGTGGAATAAGCACTGACAGAAGCACCAACAAAGTGGCATAAGTTTGATGACACTTGAGTGAAAATAGGATTTTAGCACATTATCTCTATGATGCATCACATGCCTTTAATGCAATTGCAGTCAACCTGTGGACATTTGCAGACAATCAATTTCCTTACAGACAACTTTCACCAGGATCAATCGTTAGTTTAGGACGACTCATAATTTTTATCAGTGTAGAAAATTTAAACTATATAAACAGTCACATAAGCTACAGCGTACCTTTGATACGTGGGTAAACATTATTGTATATTATTGGCATCATAAAGTTTTCACCTCAAATCTTTAAGCTGGTGTAAAGGTCTTATCTTGATATATATGTTGGCATATCTAGAAATAATATTTAGGAACATTGTAATTCAAGTACAGCACTTCATATAAACCATGAAATCATGTCACATACATGAAGTATGTTTGTTTTATGATATTGCTTTATTAAATATATTGTCTGTGCAGTAGGACGGAGGCATGAAATTAACATAGTGGTGGAAGCATAGTGTGTTTTATATATTTCTCTATATTTGTCACCATCTTGGGATGGAGGTTTATTACTCTAATTATAAAGTTATTGATGCAATATTTGCTTAGCACTTGCATAATTGCAGCAGTGGTATGTGGAAATAGGGCTTCATAACAAATTGGAGGAACTGAAGAACAATTAATGGATGCTACTGGTGTATAGACATATGATACTGGACTAATGAACCTGACATATCTTTGTACAACATTGAAAAACAAGGTAGATGTGCAGTTGTCTGAGTACTATTAGCAAGTCTTTCATGTCATCATGTTGAACATAAAGGCAAATCAAATTTTTGATTACTTGATATTATGGTAAGTTTGTGTATCAGGAAGATGAAGCCAGAGTCAAATGAAAGAAATGGAGTAAAGTGAATAGCTGCAAGTGACACAAACTGATTACAATGGGAGGACAACATTGTTACATTTTAAATGCTAAGCTTACAGTAGTCTCTTTTTTGAAACTCAAATAAATCAGTTGTAAGTAACTTTCAGCATTAAGGTGACATGAGACAAGTGCTGCAAATGACCTCATGCTAAAAGCACCATGATACAGGCAATGGACTGCTGCTCTATTCAGTTTGTCTGTTATTGTGAGTCTGTCCCTATTAGTTAAGCTTAATAATGTTTATTTGGCCTAAACAGTTTAAAATAGTATTTAAGCCATTGAACATAAATAGCTGCCATTATGATCCATGGAAGCTATTTATTTACCTCCACTGTTCACCTCCTGATCATTTATTGCATCCATTCAACGACATTGCCTGCATGTTTTCGACTTTAGTGTATCGATTAAACTTTTAAATGGCCACCATATAACTCTGGGACATCAAGGAGATTAATTTATATCAATGTTCATCGGTAATTCATTAGCCATTAACAATCAACATTCACAAAGGCTATCAGAGAAATGTGTCTCATTTTTCACTGAGTGAGAGGCAAATGTAGACAGAAGGGACAATGAAAGGAAACATTATACATGTTATAACATTAATACTTCTCAAACATGTCAGGAATAAATTGTAAAACACTCTGCAGCTTAAACCAATACTTAGACATACAATACTTAGACATACAGAAGATGGTACTTTTTCTTATATTAGCATTCAGCTTTTGAAATGATGAGAATTTGAAAATAACTTGTTTAACAATACTTTTATGTATCATAGGTAAAAGTTCTATTTTTTTTTATATTAGAAGGTAAATTATTAAAAATGGACTGAAGTGTTTTACACAAATATTTAGGAAGTGGGCAAAATTGTCACAAAATAACACAAACGTGCCAATAGAAGGAGGATAAATGGTGTGGGAGTTTGAATACATGAGATGAGAAGTAGAAAGATTTGTTGTTGCCAAAGGTTGATAGCCTGTCTGAGGAAGGTTGAGGAGTCGTAGCTCAACCAGCCCTAATCAATAGAAAGCAGATTTTTGCTCAATGAAGCTTTTTGAAGAACAACATTAACAAATTGTTTTTTTTTCTGTATCCTCAACACAGAGTAGCACATAAAAGTGGAAAGAAAAAAATGAATGCTAAAACATTTAAGAAGTAAAAATCTGAAAAGTGCGGCATACATCTGTGTATCAGCTTCCCTAAGGCTATAAGACCATAACCATATATAATATACCATATATAAGACCACTTTTTGTTGCAATTTCAGCTGCACGTCTTATGGAGTGTGTTCCAGCCAGTTTTGCAATTCTATAGATTAAAACTTTGACCAATTCTTCAACTTGTATTTAGCTTCATCTCTTCAATTTTGACCAGGTTTACTAAGGAAGAAGCTTTGCAAAGCATGATGCCACCAACATGTTTCACTGTGGGGACAGTGTGTTTAACAAGATTACTGGTGTAGTTTCAGAAACCTTTCAAATCAAGTCCTGCTTTACTAAGTAATACATTCATTCAACTTAAACTTAAGACATGCTTAGCATGTTACCACTCACAATGTTTTCACTATATTAGCACAGAAAGGGAATTGAATTAGGATCAAAAGCAATTTCACTTCAGTACTATGTTGCCATTGTGTGCATTCTAATTAAAAATATGTGAAATTAATTTTAATGACATTTTTGACACAGCCTGGAAGAACATTTCTTACAGTAGCTCTGAAGTCTGGAGATAAGATAATGATGGTGGATGTATGTCAATTTACAAAGTCAAAAATATCTATGGAGCATGTACTACTATCAAGCCAGAACACAATTGTCTTGCACAATTTAACAAAAAAAAACAAACAAAGAATTTTAAGCACAACAATGACAAACAGGTTATTTACTGCTAGAGTTCATCTACCCTTAAGGGCATAAGAAGCCACTAATGATGCAAGTAATCATAGGCGCTCATTTTCTCAGTTAATATGTGGCTCACAAATCACCACCCATGCACACTGCATGACCTGACACTGATCGATTGAGTTCTTCATTATACCCAGGATTTCTAATTAAAAGAAAAGCACAGATAAGTGGTTCAAACCTCTGACCAAAATAGACGAAAAAAGTAAAAATTCCAATTAGAGGTTTGACTGTGTTCCTTAATGGCGCTGTTAATAAGAGCGGCTGGTGAGTCACTCAATGAAGGTTTAATCACTGGGACAGGATTCAATAACAAAAGAGCGCAATATTAATCACCAGAGAGTGATAACTTCACTGTTCATCTCTTTGACATTGGAGGAAGGGATGAATTAATGATGCTCTCCATCCGAACACATTAAATAATAATTATCAGGCAAAACAGCATGAAAGGGACTGCATAATGAACCCCATTGTCAGGTCAATTACAACCACATAAAACTGTTCAAAGGGAAGTAGCTTGTTACCAGATAGCCACAGCAGAAAGGACAGCTGTGGCTTTATTAGCGGAAGGTGCGGCGTTTAAAATGTTTTGAGGGGTTGACATACACTCGCAGGGCATCAAAGCTCTGTCGAGCTACTCATGCCAGCTGTAAAAACCAAGAGGTGCTCAGTGAGGCATTCAGAAAGGAACACATTGTAAATTGGCTAGCAAAAGATAAATGACATGACAATGACAGTGTTTTGCCGGCTCTGAAGCAATGTCAGTCGCTAAGTGTCATGTTAACTAAACTCAACTACACAGACAATGATGGACTTCACGCATCAGCAGACAGAATGGCACCTCGCTGCTTGTCAGTAGCAATTTCCATCAAATCAAAGATGGCCGAGAACTTTACCCACAAGAGTTGGCACCGCTGGAGTTTTACACATGCATATGAACATGGACTGAGGATATAGTTACATGTTGTACTCTTTATTCACTGGTAATGCTGGTAAATTGACAATTGCTTATTGAAGCTTTCACCTTTCCCTGAGCGACAGACACATCAGGCTGTCCTCTACCCTCTCATCTGATGTAGACATCAATTAATGCATGGCTGCTACCGCCCTGAGACACTCATTTAAACAAACAGCCTCATGACCTGCAGTGTGACATATCAATACCAATCTGACATTTTGTTCCACAATCTACAGCTTCAGAGCCCGGCTAGCTGCACCTGTCTCACCAGAGTGCCCAGGGTTGGCTATGCTCCTTCACACTTCCTTTGCCTGCAGACATCAAACACTTATTACTCTCTGTCTTGGCTCTGCTAACTGACTGTCCAGTCTGGCCCACATGCAGACGCCATTATTAGAGTCATTTCAGTGCCCATCCTGACGCCTGTTAGGCAGCTCTCTACCTTGGGCTCCTGCTTCCTGCCTATCCAACTGAGTGCCTGCCCAGCCATACAGTGATTGGACATGACATGGTGACAGAAAACAGGGGAGAAGGGCAATAGAAATAAAAGAACAGAGATGGTGGAGTGAGGCAGACACACATAGGGACGGAGTAAGGTGGGCATGTTAGCCAAGGCCCTTGTGGCAAAGGGTGTGCCCATCAACACGAATGAGCGTTAGCCAAGAGCCGCATGTCACAATGATGGAAGGCCTGGATCACTCACGTCAGGGCTTCATCTGACTGGAAGATATCAATCTCCAGGCCTAATCCAAAGGGACATGGTAAAATATCCTTTAACATTGCTCGTCCATCCTGCCTTTGTGTGTTCGCTTGCTTCTGTCTCTTTTCACAGCTGTTTGTAACCTTCGTTGTTGGACCTCAATCGAATACGCTCATTTTCACATCCCATTTCCTCTGTCTCCAGCGCTGACAGTCAAATTATGATGGGCAAAATGGTAGGTCGACACATAGCATTTAGCACAGTTTGTCACTAAATGCTGCAAGAAAAAAATGACTTAAAGAAGCAGAGATTGGAACATACTGTAGAGAAAAATACACTGTTAAAAATAACATAAATTAAGCTAATGTAATTTTACTTAATCATCAGACTTTTTAAAAATAAATGATTCAAAAATAAATACTTGGAAATGATTTTATAGTGCTGGCAAGCTTTGCTCATACATTTTAAATTAAGAGTAAGAGCACAATTGTCTGAAATGTCAAACTGTGCATACATGGTTTTTAATTACATAAATTTAGACAAAGAATATGTAACTCACAGAGGATCTCCTATGCAATGCAGAAGAGAACACCAGTTTGTATTTCTTTTACTTGAGAACCATGACAAAAAATAAAAATAAATAAATAAGCAAGTGTTGACCATCTAAAGCAGTCAACACCAAAGAAATGTTTATGTACTTTGCATTTGACAGAAGTAAACTACTTTTACAACTTTAATCCATAATGAAAATGCACACATCAGGCTAGTTCCTAATTTTCTTCCGTTGAATGTTAAAAAAGGGGGAAAACATCAAACCATTTTTGATATGCTATCAAATAGAAGTCAGAATTGTTATAGTCTTGTATTAACTTGGCTCAACTTAACTAATTTCTTGTTGCAAGTTAAAACATTTCAGAACGTTCGCAATATTATACATAGGAAATTACTTGCATTAATCAAGCAGTGTTACACACTGTGTATAAAATTATACTATGCATTATACTTAGCCCAAGGGAATGAATCGGTTCTCTACAAGATACTTATATATATATATAGAAATATATATATAATTCATCCATTCATATGCATTGTTTGGGCTTTGAAGAAGACAGCCAGTGGGTTAAATCTGAAAATTGCCTGACTTAATGTTGATTCATATGTAAAATATGAGAATAAATAATGCATATGAAGATATTATTTTGAGCTTAAAATCATCTTTAATCAGGTAAATGGCTTTAAAAGTTACAGGACTGAATATCTAAATGAAGCATCAGCTAATGATGAAGTGATAAAAAATGGATCCTTGGTGACACCACGTGCAGCTGAAAAATATGCCTTTGTTAAATTACAAGCTGTCACTTCCTGCTAGAATTTAAAATGATGAGCTCACAGTTGCCAACCAGATGTGAGGCTGAGGTGATGATGGCTTTGTGTTGTGTGGAATATTTTGAGCCCCTCTGGCCTCTCCGTGTCCCATTCAGATGAATGGCTCCACTGTAACTCTATTTCTTTTAATTAATATGACACATCCCCTGTTCATATGCAGAGAGTAAAGGCTGGGATGGAGAGCTGAAGGTATAAAGGAATGATTAACTGTGGATCCGTCCCTCCTTGTGAGAAATGAGTCCGGCTTCTTTGCTCTCCCCCAGTCTTGCTCCCTCCTCCTCTTCATTTCCGTTTTTCTCTCACTCTCCCTCGTCTGTGTCCTTCTTTGGCTCACTTCATTTCTTTCAGCATCCTCCTGTCTCTTTCTCTTCTCACTGATCTCCGTCTTCCTCTCTTTTCCTCTCCTCACCTTTCCTTTCTCTCCCCCTGACACTCTCGGACTGTCCTCAGCCCTTGCACATCTCCTGACAGGTAGAATAATAACGCTCGTACATCACTGCCCCGAAAAGTCCAATAACCTAAATCTTCACTTGCCACACACCCCGGGACTCAATTACTTTATTGACATGTAATCTTCATAAGGGGAGAAATATTGAGCATGTAAGGTCAGCCGGTTATGAAGACATATTATCATATTATCTGCATGAGGGTTATAAGGGCTAGGACCTGACAAAGCTAATTATAATGGTACATGTTTCAGAGCTCAGAGCGTATTATCTGCTTGGCTGCTTGGTTGAGTCACAGCTGAGGTATAGAGAAGAAGGGGATGAGATTTCAAACCTAATAGGGGTGGGATGTCTTCTCAGGGCATGGGAATTAATGAAGCCAAATATTATCGACCTCACATCAAAGAGCTAATGCCCTTGATTTGTTCATTGTATTTATCAAGATTACCTTGCCACGCCCTGACAGGTAACGACAAATCAACTTATCAGTAGAGTGAGGAATCAGTTTCAACAACAACAAATTAACACAAAAAAAACTTAGCAGTTTTACATCCAGAGCCTTGCAAAAGAAATCACACCCTTTAAATGTACCCATGTTTTGTCAACAACATGCTTGAATGAAGAACATATTTGAGAAGGAATTAATACAAGATTTTTAATATTTCTGTCCATTTATTATTTTTCTGGCAAAATAGCTCAACTTCAGTTAAATTGGACGAGTAGTGTCTAAAGAGAAATTATTCAAGGGTTGGCACAACTGCTCAAATAATTTTAAAACTGGGCTTTGACAGGGCCATCCTAACACAAATATTATTTTTCTAAATCCAAGATTACCAAACTTTTGCTCTGGAATCTTAGAATCTTCTGAGATAAAACACAAGATGGAACCTTATCCTTCAGTCAAACATTTAACAGAATTGGGTATTTTTTGTTTGTTTTTAGAACAAAACACATACAACACTCTAAAAAAGTCGATTTCTAAACTGTCAGGATAATGCTGGTTGAAAGATATTACATTTATTGAGTCAGTGATAGAAAATTGTGAGAACTGCTGATTTATACAAATCTATCATAGCTCTTGGCATTTGACACTTGATACAAAAACGATTTTCTATTTTACTTTACTAAAACAACTATTCATTAGCGGGAAGTAGGGCAGGGAGGTTGAATAAAGCCTTCCTGAAGAAATATATATATATTTTTTTTCTTTTTTGCATTGCAATACCTTAGCTTAAGGAAAGATATTGTTGATAGGTATCACAAAAACAACACAAACTGAATTCCACTGCCTTTGAAAAAATATATAATAATCTTGCTTAAATTCCTATGTAAAGGGAAGAAAATATTCTGTTTGCTCAGTCATCTTGCACTGCAGCTACATGCCAGGAACTATTTTCATATCAACCCATGATGGTGAAATAACTTGCCCACTTGTATTACCATGACAGAGAAACCTGCTCTGTCTGTTTAAAGAGGCTTAATAAGGAAATCAAAGTGACAGATTAAAAGGTTGTTTTGGACTTGGTAGCATTTCAGTGACCTCGCTCTTTTCATTTTTAGTTTGATGCCTCTACACAAGAAATAAAAAAGGTCCATTACCTCCTGAAACCAAGGCTCTTCTTTCTAAAGATTAAATAATGCACTTAATTTAAATAACCAAATAAATAAACGAATAAGAAAAGCCTGAAAATCTCCAGGAAAAAACTCCCATTATTTGTGTTGGTACTCAAACATATGGGGGTAATGGGCTTCTGTTTCAAAGCAGAAAATTCAAATAGGATTTCCGACAGTTTAATGCAGTGAATAAACTGAATGGTGCTTAATGTGAGAAATGTTGATACTCTGACAATAGTTTGTGTAGACATTATTGCTCAGTGTCTCCCAATTGTACGTTGACGCAGAGGCCGCTGACAATAAATCACTGGATCCACCGGAGTGTATCCAGAGAGTAAAAAAAAACAAAAAAACAGTTCAGAGAATGGTCCAATGGAGCCCGCCGAAATTGACAGATGAGTTCACTTTTTACTGCTATAGCTTTGAGCATTGAGGGTACCTGCAAATGAGTGTGTTGAAGTGTGCATTGTTTCAGGGGCCACAATTGTCTAATAAAACAAGTGATTAAATCATGGCAAAATATTTATTATGCACTTTTGGCAAAAAATTATATTCATCCCAACAGGCTAGTCATATATAAATATTTCACTTGCAGTGTTGACTTACAGTACAGTCACATTTAATACAAAATCTTTTCTAATTCATCTTATTCTGTTATTTTGGTAAAATCCAGCCTAATGAATCCACACTTAAGGCTATGTTCACATTGCAGGCAAATGTGACCCATATCAGACTTTTCCATGAAATCTTAAACGGCCTAATTCCGATTTTTTTCAATACGCGACACACTCTCCCCAATCCGCACCAAAATCCCCGCCAGATTTGTGCCACTTTTGTATGTACAACTAAAATGGATACATAACTAATTGTTTTCGAAGAGTCTGAAGTCTAACCAGTAATGTCACATTTCATCTGACTTTTACATCAGACGTGCATCAATTCCGCACCAGAAGAAGCCAGACATGACAAATCTGGACATAAATAATGGATGGAAATTATGATTAAAACACTATGAAAGAATTCTAGGGCATTGAAGTATATCACATTACAGGCACAAAACACCTGGTCAAATAATGTATCCAGACAGACTCCTCTACAGAAGATGCAGTCAATGCTCCACAAAAGATTATTGCTATTTGTGCGTCAGGAACACTTTATTTGAAGGGGTGGGCATAAAACTGACATGACACTGTCATAAACATCGACATAACACCTGTAATGAACATGAAGGAGTCTTAATGAATGTCTATGACTGTTGTCATGAAGTGTCATTCAGGAAATAATGACACCATTAATGCCAAGTTGCTCTAAATGTTGCATTGAAAGTCCATTAAAAGTGCCAACTTTACATTAAAGTGTCATTATTTACAAAATAATACAAAATTGGCACTTTTAATGTGTATCAAAAATGCAAGGGTAGTTATTTTACAAACGTTGCGAAAAACACATCAGTGGATGTGAAAAATCCTCTATTTAGTGCAATTCTGAAACATTTAAAACTTTACTGATATGTTAGGTTTTGCCCAACATTTGTTCTCATATTGCTGTATGAATTTACACTGACTACTTCTGATTTATTGCTACAAATTACTATACTGGACTGAAAGGGCTGGTAATATGGCACAGCTGCTCAGAAAAGTAGCATGATAAACAAGCTAATAAATGAACTGAAATTTAATTTGTTTGAACCATTAAACAGAGCAGCATTAAGACATGTGCTCATCTTGAATGATTACAGTGTGAGATTGGTTATCCTGCATTAGCGTCTACAGTCTACTAAGAATATAATTCATGAGGAACAGACAGATTAAGATAAATGAAGTACAAACCCACATGATTTAACAAATTGGTATCATATTCTTCTTAATATAAATTAGAAATGGTTTAACTCTGTATAATAACACCTGGAAAGCTTAGTACTTAGAAGCTAACTGATCTGATCATTTCCTATTCAGAATCCCAAGGGATTTAGCATCTGCCAGCTTAATAAGTGGCTTTCCAGAAACAGACTCATCCCAAAACTATCTGGAAGCTTAGAAGAGACCTTAAGAATTATAATGGAGTCTCAGTTTAGTAATCACAAAGGCTACAAAAACAAAACATAAGTTTTGACTGTGTCGTTTCTACCAAATCGAGCCCTGGACAACATATAAGTATGACGTAAAAAGTACACAACAAATAGATATTCTGCAATCCTGTTGTGCTGAAGCTCACAGCAAAACAGAAAAATGAATGTTGCTGCATAAGAGTCAGAGCTGAGTTTAGCAGACCTATCCACACTCTGGATGATTCATGTTCAGCTGCTTCCTTGAGAATGACCAGAGCAACTAGGATGTGGACCAGTGTCAAGAGCACCAGCTGTATGATTTTCCAAGAGGGCTGGGTGTGCTTGGCAGGAGCTCATGTCCTTGTCTAGCTGCCTTAGACATCATGCAAAGCAGCCAACACATCTGTGTGCCTAAGGAAGTTCTAACAGTTGAGTCCAACTGGCTTTGTATCATCGTAAATAAGAAAAGTTTGACTGTAATGGTCACGGACTGTAAAGATTTAAGAGGCTAAATATTTTCCTGCTGCTGAGAAAATGACTCAAACGTCGTAATAATTTTACGCTGAAGATGGATGGAACAATTCTAAAGTAGATCCAAGTTAAGTGGAAATGATGTTTGTTTATCAACAACACAAGAGTGGTTTACAAAACCGTCTGGATCAGATTTATTTGCTCCCAACAATTATTTCTGAAAACCGAAACTGATGGTTGAAATCTTCTGCTCATCATAATAAAACTCTTTAATAGCTTTATTAGAAGTACATTTAAATGATGTGAACTTGAACAAAACAATATTTATGAAACAGAATATCACAGAGAGAAGTGTTTGCCTTTACACAGTGGCAAAGGAACTCACAAATATTTAGGGGTGGCTAAGAAGTTGACAGCGCTATCTTTTCACTTTAAGTTTTTGCTGTATACACCTAACATCAGTTTAAGAACCCAAGACACTCAGGAGACTCTTTCAGCGACATCAAAAGGCAAGGTAAAAAACAATAGTGTCACTGACATTTCCCCAAAGCCAGCACAAACAGAATTATTCACACACTGCTAGAGAAGTGCCATCCGATAACAGCGAGATAATGACACTTGGTGGAAGGCTGCTTTCTCAAAGCAGTTTAGAACTTGCTCGTCAGACGCTGGCAGTGAAGCCTGTCATGGAAGCTGAGGAGGTTATCTTGGCATTTTAATCTAGCTTGACTGTGAAGGAGAAAATGCAGAAAGGTGATTTCCAGGGCTAGCAATAACAAGGACAGACACGCCTTAAAAAGAATAAAAAAAACAACCCCCCCAAAAAAGTGGAGTGGAGCAGTGTTCTCATTTAAAGCGACGATGAGGGATTGCAGGCCCAGTTTTCCTTGTCCCCTCTACCCTCATCTATCTCCATAGACTGACTTAAATGGATATTCTTGTTGCTGTTCCAATCCACTCCAGAGACAAATAATGCCGCATCATTTCAGTCAGATAAGGGAAATAGAGGCTGCATAATACAAGGGGAGTATTTACAATACTGATGTTGCTGTTGTGATATGAAACAGATGAAATCAGATAAAGTTAAATGTGGCTGTGAAAGAGTTTTAAAGATTTAGTTTTTTTTTTTCATCATAATTTCATGTTAGATGGAAGAAGAGAAGCTCTAGCACTGTACGAATAAAACTCTTTTAAGGACCAGATTTTTCTACAATGTATAAAAACTGTTTTCAAATGACTGGCACATCAATTCAGGGCACATACATCCATAAAAGATATTGATTAATCCTATTAGTTCATGAGTATTGAAATGGTGCAAACAACAGAGAGTGGCAGAAATTACAACTGCATCCAGTTGTTGGATAAAAAGATGGTTAATGATATGAATTAAAAAAAAAAACAAAAACAAAAAATAACTTTATTCAACATAAGAAATGTAAAGTTTTGTTTTAACCGAGGTAAAAATAGCTTGATCTAAATTTTGATAGCATTTAGGCAGCAGGTAAAAGGCTACAAAGAACAGCAGGAATCTGGGGGCAGACAGGATTGAACTTTCACCTTGTTTAAGAACAAACATTAAATCAATTAAGATGCACAACCTGCAAATAAGGTCAACTTAAACACCAAGAAAAAAAGTATAAACTAAATTCATTAAAGGTTTAATAAAATAATTTCAGCACATTCTAGATAGAGGTTGTGTCTCTTTGCTGTTAGAGATGAAAATCTGGCAGTCAGATCTGTTCAGCATAATTTTCAATAGCAATATTTTATCTTCTGCCATCTGCCATCAATATTGAGTGCTCACATCAATCAATCAATCAAATTTTATTTGTATAGCACATTTCAGCAGCAAGGCGTTTCAAAGTGCTTTACGTCATAACAAACACAAAAACACAATGTCATGCAACATAAAATAAAACAATCAGAACATTACATTAAGTTCCATCATTTGCCTTTTGCTTGCTTTATTACCAAGGTTGGTGGACAGTGGTTTTGCAAATGGCATTTAAAAGAATCTGGAAGATACATTTACTCTTTTCTTTTTCCATATGACTCATTTTAGTAACACAGGGCCTGTGCCCTTGTATAACTAATGAGCAGCGTTTAACCATGATGTTTATCAGGGGACAGATCCTGCTGGAATAATCATTATGGGCCTGAGCAAAACATCTCTCAGAGCTTGGACTTGGAGTCTAAAGGGACACGTCAAAGGTGTTCTGTGTTTTCTCAAAAGTTCCAGAGAGGACATTTTCATACTCACAGAACACGTCGGGGCAGTCCAAACGAGAACGGGAAGAATTTCAGGGAAACGATGGGAGTTTTTATGGAATGATATCAAACAGAGCTAAAGTATCACTCATGAACAATGTGGGAAATGATGACGTACAATGACTAACTACAGTCAAGAAACAGATGTCTGTTAGGTAATGATTCAATTAATTTACAAAAAAACATATATATATATATATATATACATATATATATATATATATATGAAACCCAGCAGAACCTCACAACATGCAAATTATCCTTTAGTTATAATCAATGCATTTAGCTCAGCTTAATATAAAAACGAGAAACACACATTAAGTAAATGCTGTGATGCAACACCACTTTTCAGAGTCGTCAAGCTCGCTTTTTAGTTTCACTTATCGCATTAAAAAATAACATTGAGTCATCTGTCACACCAACAACCTTTTTCTTCATAATGACAACTAAGTTTCAACATGAGCAGTTTAGTCATCCATTAGTCATGTATCCCATCCAGATGTCTGGTGCAGAAGAGAAGGGGAGGAGGCGATAGCAGCAGGTGTAGATCTCTATGAGCCCAGCTGAGCTCTAAAAGGCAGTGCTTAACACCCACAGCTCCATCATCTGGCCTCTCCCCTGTCTCCACGAGCCTCTCGACAGCCCATTCCTCATCATTTACCCCTTTTTGGCAAAGCCCAGAGCCCTTCTAATGGGGTGCTCTGAATGCTTCCAGATGTTTGTTTATTTGTTGTGCAGCAACTGTAAAGCAGTTTGCTCTTTGCTTGGATCTGTTCCCGTCGCTCCATTTTTTGATTTTATTTATTTATTTATTTTTTCGGAGGGGGAGGGTACTGACAATGCAAAAGTGAGGTTCTGCTGGAGTTTTGGTGCGGATAACTGTCGATGTGAAATAAAATCCAACTTTCAAACAAATGTGAGGTGCCCCATGGGTGTCATCGGGAAGAAGTTTATTTTTCCTGTTTTTTCCCCCTCTTTAAGCACAGTTTTCTTCTTGAAATTTAAAAACAAACATTTGTGCACATTTTAAGATACATACATATGAAGTAGCTGAAAGGAGACCAAGAACAACAGGAATAAAAGGGCCCTACGCTGAAATTGCAAGACATATTTCAGATAATCTTTCTTCGTCTGTTTACTCCACTTAATACTCCAACTACAGAAATATGCCCTGAGTAAAAGTGATTTAATATCAGTAAAATAGGTTGGGACTAGTGTTTAGCATAATGGAACAAGTGAATGATTTAATTGCATTTACACCTTTAGTTAGATCTATATAATTAATCTTATTTTAAAAGCAAAATATATTGTGGTCAGATGATAAAAACATCTTGAAATTAAGAAACTATTCATTGCTTTTAAACTGAACATCTGTGATGTCCATAGATAAATTTATTACACAAATACATTAATAACCACATACTCAAAGTTTCCTCTTGAATGTTTACTTATGAAGATTAGCTGTATCAGCTTTGCTTCTGTGTCTGAGCTAAAGGACAGGCCATTTGACTGCAGCTGCCGTCTGAATAATTTAACTTCCCTTCCAATCACTAGATGTGAAGCATTAGCTTAAAGTAATTTTTTAGGACCAAACAACATGGATTTTTACAGATTTATGGAATTAAAGTAGTATGTGTTTGCAGTAACATTTTGACCACTAGAGTACTGCAATGCTTCACAAGTAAAATGTTTTTTTGTGTGTCTTTTTTAGAGAAATGAGACATGTACGATCTCTACACATTTGCCAAATAGTAGTGGAAAGAATTAGAAGTGCCGGTGCACATTTGTGTGTTAAAGAGTGACAACAACATGTTTGTACTTTGAAATACAGTTTTTTTATCAAATAGTCATTTACCACAGAGATGAATAACAAGGAGATTTTGCTATAGGTGCTTTTAAATCTGTGTGTAGGAAGCCCATTGTGTAGGCTGTCTACTGCTTTCTGATGGCATTTCTTCTTTCTTTTGGAACATCATTACTCTCGGGCCACTTTTGGCTGTCTTGGGCTCATGTTTTTTTATTTATTTTTTTTTATTTTAATATGTTTTGTTATTTGTATTGTGAATAGGAAAACATCCATTGTGAACAACAAGCCCAAATACAACTGGAGAAGAAAGGCACATGTCCCTTATGTGGTATTCAATAAAAATAGCCAGATTAAAAAAAAAAGCTATCCTGGAAATAGAAAACAATGCAGTCATTGGCCATGTGTTAATTGTACGGTACATACCATTCTTTGTGTAAGCGTAGTGTACTTTAGGCAGAGACTCCATTTTCTACAGCTAGATTTAGAGTTAAGCTGGCAGTTGGACCAGCACCAAGAGTTAGAGTCAAGGTGACAGTAGTGGAAGATCCTCAGGCCCCTCTGCCAGACTGTATACTGCATTCTATGTCACGCTTTCACCAAAGTACACTAAACCCCCCCCCCCCATTCTCCTTCACTTTGTCTTTTTGTCTAGTTTGCTCTATCTTAGTGTCTAATATTCAACATTTAATGCTCCTTTTCTTTGTGGCTTTTCTTGTTCGCCTTTTTCCAATTATTTCTTTGCGATGAAAATGTATACTTTTGAGTCTATAACCAAACCAAAAACATCTTTCCTCTGTTACCCGTCAGCTCTTGTCTCTGTTGCCTTATTTTAACTCCTCCAGGTTGATTCCTTCACCAATCACGACAAGAGTTGTGGCCATGGTTTCTACCCCTCTCTCTCGGGCAGTGACCTGCCAGTGCCGCCCTGCTCTGAGAGCTTGTTGCTGCTGTAATTACCTCTGGCACCCAGGCTCTGGGGCTTCCACACAGGTGACATGGTGGGTGCAGACGACTGAAAGGAGGAAAGAAAGGTTCTTTCTGCGCTGTCCAGAGGAGGGATGTCAGAAATGCTGCAAGAATGAGGTTAGAACTAGATGGCCTCCCTATTACTCTTTTAAAATGAACTTTTTAAGCAACTTCTGTCACTTTCACATATTGTAAAAAAAAAGAAAAAAGAAGAAAAACAAAAACTTGAATGCTGAGTTACTAAACATATGCTATAGTAGGCACTGATTACAAAGTACCTCACAAAGCTGAAAAAGCAGCAATGACAAGAGAATAAACATATAAAGTGTGACTAAAAAAACAAAAGCAAAGCTAAAAAGCTAAATGTGAAATGTGTCCAGAGACAAAAACATTGCAGTAACCTACTTAAAATCCTGCTGCATTTTGTCTGCCCTCGATTGTTTACATCCAGGTTTTAGCTGAGTAAACACAGAAGAATTACTGTCTGAAAAATTTTCTCTGTTAACGCAACGTTTTTGGCATTACTTTGTTCCCTCTAAATGAGAACATGCTGTGACCATCTACCTCACACAGTACAAAAATCTGCAAAGTTTGGGAGAGGATAAATAAATGTAGTGGAAAAAAAACAAAACTGTTGGGGTGGGGGCATCCGGCAGGGACATGAAACGTAGGTGAAGGACGAATATGAGGGTTGTGTTATCTAAGACTGCAGCACCACAGTATAAAAATAACAAATGAAGACTGTCATTGTTGCTCAGATCTAAGACAGATGGGGGAAATATTCCACGTGTCAGATCCTTTCACCTTTAAATGGGCTGTTCTTAACAGGTCTGATTTTGACAAAGTACAAGGCATCTCTGTACTCGCATCTCGCAAGAGCTGCCACTGTCCTGGGTTTAACGACACAGATCTGTCCTTGGTACAACAAATGGGGCTGTTAGTTTACTCTGTGTAGGGCAGAGACTCACTGCTAATAAGTCATTCAGTCAGTGGTGGTCAGCTCATTACAATAGCCACCATAAAAGCCAGAAAAAGCCAGAGTAAACTTTCACTTTTGGCAGAAACTGTTTAAAAATCTTTAACATCTTAAGATTTCCCATGAGTGAATGAATGGGGTATAATAAAACATCTAGCTGAGATGAGATGACACCTTACATTCATAAGAGTGTCTTTTGCTCTGTCTTAACACTGAAACAGTAATGGTGTTTTGTGTTTTCACAAAATACATTGGTTTTGTGATTCTCAAAGCCTTGGTGTTTCATGTGTTTTAACTAAATACGATTAAATGCAGTCCAGACTCATTAACAAATGAGTTAGCTTGTTAACGTTAGCACTGCTGGCATCTAACTGTAACCTAGTCACAGGGTTCTCACAGTGATTAGATCGTTTCACAATTTTATATGTTTCTTCTCACTCAAGGGGATGTTAGGGTGGTAATCCACAGTAATCTGTGGATCGCTGGTTTGAGATTCCACTCTATCCATCTCTGTTGTGTTTATGGACAAGACAATTCATCTTGTCATTGATGAATTGTCTGGTGGTGGTGGTCAGAAGGCCCTTTGGCGCTGGTGTATGGGAGACTTACATCTGTCAGACTGCTGCAGGCTACAGTCCAGTAGGTCGCTACCATCAGAGTATGAATTGATGAATGACTGAATTTAGTGTGAAGCGCTTTGGGGTCCTCTGGACTTGATAAAACGCTATGGAAGTACAGAATATTTACCAATTATTTTAGAACCGAGAGAAAAGAAAACTTCAAAAATACCTTATTTATGCTAGGTATTGTAACTCCGTATTCCCATAACCCCCAAATATTTGACTTACAGGCAGCAAATGATTTTAATTTAGTGCATAGAAACTGCAATATAATCATACAAAAGTCTTTCTACATAATATTAACTGAAATGCAAAACAAATGTTCAGATGAATAGAAACTAGAAAACTGACATGTTTTTCAGAATGGCATGTAGAAAATCATGTCTGCTTTTGATTAATCTTACATATGAGAAATACATTATCAATTGGAATGAATAATCAATGTTTTTTATTTGTATTCATTCTTACCATAAAACATGCTTTAAGCTCAGAAGATGACCTTCAGGATTGATTTACAACATTGTGTCTTTTTAATGACTGATGAGTGCACTGTCTGATGTTGAGAAGTTACTATAGCTATTGTATTATAAATACAATAACTGACTATACTCAATCAAGGTGAGGCCTAATCAATGTCTATGTCTACAGATCAAGGATACTTCATCTTGTGGTAGAAGACTGTGCACCAACACTCAGATTTATTCTCACTATCAACACATCACACAGACAAGATGAGATCAATAAGAACAGATAACATAACTTCAGCACATGCTCAAGTTCAGCAGATTCCCACCCTCTTTAGCTGGTAGGGGTATGCCCCACATTTACATAATCCAAGAGCCTTGAGTCTCAATGAAGAATTTAATTTATGGTGTTTTGTGGTTTGCCTTGTTTAATTTGATATGAGAACAGACATTCTGACTAGAAAGTAAAAAAAAAAAGACAAAGAAAATAGGCTGATCGATTTGTCTTACCTTTGTGGTTTCTGGCATCTCTGGATCCTTGAGGCAGAGGTGTATAGGGCAATGGGTGATTCTCGAATCCTGCCTCGTTAGGCAGCTTGGAGAGACAAGAAAGAGAAGAGTAGCAAATACTTAGAGCAAATAAGGTATGACAAGTATTAATGTTACTGTAGCAGATTTAAGAAACATATGAATCAAGCCTTCATGGAAGGCTTGGACATAGTCTTCTAAAAACTCCTGCTTTCTGAAACTCTGCCTTCAGGAAGTTATCACAACAGTGCTCCTCTACTAACCCTTTACCATTATTTTTACCAGCAATTCACAGAGAAGTAGTTGATAAAATAAGCACAGTTCCACCAGGGATTTGCTAATTGCTGCTGGCTAGTCTGAAAGAACTGGGGGAGTTTGCAGGGAATGGCTGCTCTGTGAGGCAGAAGGTTAGAAACTGCAGCTCCAAGGAGGAGCTATGCCTCGAAGGTGGCGCTTGGTCCACCCAGGTGTTTTGCACAGCTTAATGGCTGCTACAGGAGATTAAAGGATTTCTCAAACATGCATGAAAAAGTCAAAGCAGTACTCCAGGTATGTTTTTGATAAGAAACATGATGTAAACTCAAAAAAGCTGATTTTACATAATACTGCCTCTTTAAAATGTTATATATCAGGCCTATTAGTAGACACTATGTGAACAAAGGGTTTTGATTTATAATACTTTATAATATTAGTGTAGGTTTTACTGCAGTTGCCTTTTTTGCACTTAGTTTAGTGTATTTGGTTTACTTTTGTACTTAAATAAATACCTGTTTGTTACATGTATGAAAAGTAGTAAAGTTAAATCTAAATTGAAGTTCAAAATCCTCATGAAATTAGAACACATATATTTTACTGTGAAAATTTGACTGGCTTAAAGGCACAAAATAAAAACCTTAAAGCGCTGTTTCTTGTTTGTGTAAGTCGGAAGAGCTTTGGGATTTCAGAAAACAAATTTGAACATGAAGTCCAAGAACTTCAACACTTTGCTTATTGAGGAGGATTTACATTGAAATACAGTAGTATTTTCTCCTCTTGTTTAAATGTAAAGACACCTTATTCAATGGTCCACAATTAAATGTCAGACAATCATGTATATGAACTCCTGAATGAACATTTAAACACTTAAACAATTGTGATTTTTTTTTTTTTATAAAAAAAAATTAATGGTCTTCCACAATGCTCATGTTGATAGTGTTTGCTTTGTTATTCTTTAGTGCACTTTCAAGGACCAAAACATCCTCCTTCTTCCCCTTAGCCTTTTAGCCCGTGGAGCAGGCAGTTTATCGTGACACAGTGATATCTGATGCCTTTGCAAAAATACTTTCCTTTCCTGCAGGAAGGAATTCACAAGGCCTTTAATCATAGCAGGAGACTTAAATGACAAATACCTATTAGAAACTGTTTGGAGCTGCATTTTTCCCCACCTCCTTTATTGTTCCCATACATGCCCATGCATAACCTTGAAAAAATGGAATGGTCGGTGCTGTTAAATGGAACCATATTCTTCATGGCCAAAAAGAGTGCTGTAAATTGAAAACAATCACATAATGTGCTTTCAGATAGCATCTCTGATAAGCATAAAGGTTTGGCCAGCATGTGCCTTGTGTTACACCGAGAAGAAACATGGCAACATGCCTTATTTGAGGCCTTCCTGCATATCTGCAGGAGTGTTTGAAAGAAACAGTCTGGAATAGGAATATTGTTTTGACAGCAAACCCACGACTCTCAGCCTCTGGAGTGGCTAAAACTTGATAAGTTACACCAGAGTTCGCTCACTGCTTGCGAGAAGTACTTGGAATGAGTAACACAAGCAGTAAAACAACACAAAACGACAACATACAGTGCTAAATAAGAACTGCCACCTCTGATTTGAGGAAAACGGGCAGTGTCGGTTTAATTCAGCATTACAGCAGCACCTGCACAATAGAGACTGGAGTAAGCTTCATCCTGCTGCAGACAATCAGCATGATCTATCAGCTTTAAAAAAAACAAACTTTCTGACATTTAGCTTCGAGGCTATAATTTCTTTTGGCAGTCACAACAAACGGAAAGTGTTTATTCAATTATGATGAGTTGAAATGAGTAATTCAGGCACCAAGATAGAAATCGTGAGCCTTGCCTTTCCAATCTACCTCCACGCATCTCTGAACCACAGAGTTGAGCCTCTGCTTGTCTGATTTTCTGATCTGCTTGAAAGATCACAAGACATGGCTTCTCCAGGCCTGCTTGGCCCTCAAAGGGACCTCCTAATCCTGCTGCTTGGCCACAAATAATCATCCTAAGAGCCACATTATTAGCAGCACCACAGAAAGACTAAATATGTGGATTAACAGAACTGGACAACTGGAATAAGATGAATATTTTATGAAACTTATTACAACTGATTTTATGCCATTCAGGTCCAGAATATTTTTGGCTCCTGTGATATTTTTCAGTTCCTATAACATTGAGTTTATTAATGTTGAACTGAATTAACTGAACTGTTTGTATCAAGGTGCTATTTGCTGTGGATAGGTGCTATATAAATAAAATGATTTGTAGCTCTGGTTGTATGTTGTTCAGCTGGAGGTTGAACATCCACCTCTGCCTTAAATCTCTGGTCTTTTAACCATTCTTCTGGATTTACTCCGTCTTCCCATCAGCTTGTTTAAGCTGTCATATCCTTGCTAATGAAAACCATTCCCACAGCATAATGCTGCCACCACCATGTGGACATGATAATGTGCTACTCTGTGAAACACAAGTAAAGAAATTGTTTCTGTTCCATAAAGTATTTTGTACAGCAAAAATAAATTCCTGTTCTGGAGTGATAAAATACCTCAGTTTAATTACTGACTTTAAAGTTTGATAACTTTTTGGCATCTTTAGAGAATCTGTATACAGCAATTTTCAACTCTTGACACAAATATTTATTGGATTTAAGTTGGACTTTGACTAAGTCAATCCAATGCATACATATTATTTGATCTAAACCACTACACTGAGCTGTGCGCTGCATGATTAGGGTCGGTGTACTGCTAGAAGGTAAACTTCGGCTCGAGCCTCAATGTCTTTTGTAGCGCTTAACTGGCTTTCTCCTGATTGCCCACCTTATGAAAACGGAAAAACGGAAAACTGTGGATCTTTTTTTTATTTTTTATTTCTTTTTACAATATAATGTATTTCTTTGTTTTGGTGCACACAATTAAATCCAAATAAAATGTATTCAAGTATGTGGATGTAACATGACAAAATGTGGAAATCTTCTGGGTGTATTAACCCTTCCAAAAGGCACTTTAAGCACCATGTTTCCCTCATCTTATCTGTTATCAGTGCTTTAGTTGTGCCAACTCTGAACAGAGGGAGGTGCTGCTGTGTCGTCTATTTAAGACTCTCCCCGAGTCCCCTTCTCCTCGTTCAGTCTCTCTGCTGTCCAGATTAGTCTGCTCATCAAGCTGAGCATTGTTTTAATTTGCTGGGCCTGGGGCATATGCTGAGTGTTCACATCATTATTGTCTCTGTGCAATGTGAGTTATCACCACAGCTTATGATAATGTGGCACAAATTTACAGGCTGGGGAGCACCATGGATTCTGAGATAATAAAGACTGGACAGGGGAACGGAAGGAGGGAGCGAGAGAAATGAGGAAAGTGTGTGAGGAAGAGACACAGAAAAAGGTGGCAGGAAAAGAGAGCGAGAGAGAGAGAAAGAGAGAGAAGCTCTGTTGGATGTCATTATGAAAGATGATTCCCATACTGGATAATACATCACACCAGTCCTGTCTGTCTTCTGTTTTTTCACTGTTGTTATGTGAATAAATGCTGATAAACCCGGAGGCAATAGTGATTATTAGTTCCAACATATCACCATGAGAGAGGGAAGCAGGAAGAGAATGACAGGGGAGGAGTAGAGACAAGCAGATCACAAAGAGAGAGCCTACCACCTCCCAAGCTGGAAATCTCAAAACTGTGTGACACAAAAATGTAAGTCAGGAAAAACTGATAGATGTGAAGTTATCCCCCCCAAAGTTAGCAGTAAATTAAAAATCATGATTGGAGTTGTACAACCGTACGTCATGTTAGCTTCAGATAAATTAGTTATATTTGTCTTAGTTTTCCAGTGAAGTTGACTGTCACTGGAAAACCACATAAAGTATAAAGTTTACATCACATTTAACTCTCTTTTTCCTTTTTAGGAATACCCGGCTCTGAAGTCTCCCCCCTCACCCTGACCGGCTCATCCTGACACAGCTGGTCCCTGCCTTGCCTCACCTCTTCTCTTTCCTTTAAGACTGACCAGCAATACAATCTAATTACAGCCGCGCTACAGAGGGAGACCAGTGTAAACACCAGGCCTTTTTATCTCCTTATACATCTGGACAAGTAGACAAAGTGCTAAAAGGAAATAAATGTGGCCTGACAGCCACATCAAAGAGTTCAGCCAGAGGCTTACTGCTACTTAGGGCACAGGAATGTTGTTGCTAAGCATCAACCCGCAACCTATCAGGGTGCAAAGAGGGCCCTGTCCTGCCGAAGAGAGGGAAAAGAGCAGAAGAGGGGAGAAATGACGAACAGAAAGAGGGAGGGGGAGCAAAGAAAAAGAGGGGGAGGGAGAGGAGTAAGGGGCTGACATTGAGGGGAGGCTAGGGACTCAAGGAGATTTTTGTAGCTTAAAGCAATTGTTGGAAGAAACAAGCCTTCTGTTTTGTTTTCTCTTGACACCATTTCTGCTTTTTGTGCTTGCAAAAGACATGTAGAAAAATGTCTTTTGATATGTTTTCTCTTTGGGTCTATATCAAAATATTTCTTTTGTGTCTGTGCATGGAACTTTTTTCACATCTTGTCTCTATAAACTGGTGCTCCTTTCTGATCATGTTAGAGATCAGAGGAGACACAACTTGTGAACTTATTTGAGTCAACATTTAATGCGAGCATGACATGTTCACTCCTCAGCTAAAAGGGATTTTTATATGATGCATGTCTTGTACTTCTAAAGGAAGAGTTACAGACAACAAAACAATGTAAAAATAAAGAATGAAACTAAATAAGTTTGGGGGAGTCACAAAAACATCGAGTGGCAATGAAAGGCCAGAAAGAGCTCATATTCATTGAGAAAAAATATAAATAAGATCCAGCAAAGTAAAATACTCCTGGAGGCAGTTGTTTGCACTGGGTATGCTCCCTTAAGAATGTTAGTAGTAGAAATAATTCAACTAGCTTTTTACATCCACTTCAAAATATTTGATGCAAGCAAGAAACATTCACTCCTCTGCCAAAGCTGATTGTTTTGTTTTTATGATACATGTTTGTACTTCTAGATAACTATATAAAAACAAAGAATAGAGAACAAGCTTGGGGGTGCTATGAAACATGCAATGAGAATAATGACAAGCAAAACACTACAATAATAAAGAAAACAAATGAGTAATTATTAAAAATGACTTAATAATGTTGCAAATAGTTAAGTTTTCAGAAGGCAATTAGTTTCCTGTGATTTTATTTGGGGTTAAATAAAGAATGTTGGTGGCGCCATCATGCCCTGGGGATACTGGAAAGATAGGCCCAGGAAAGATGGTCTACGTAAATGTATGCCACACTTTTCAGATTTGTTTGTAAATATAATTATAGAAAAATATATCCTTTTCACTTCCTAATTAGGTTCTGCTTTGTGTTGGCCTATCACAAAGACTATAACAACAATTTGACAAAAAAAAAAAAAAAAAAAAAATGCTGTAAAAATGATGGTTGCAATGCAACAAAATGTGAAGAGTGAAATTAGCATTAGCACTTTTTCAACATTTCTGGTATTTTACAAGCACAAAAACATATTTGTTAGGAACAATTATCCAAATGTATAATTTATTTGCTGGAATTACAACTAAAACGGTATAAAGAACCATGCTCCTAAAATAATATTTTCACTGCTTTTATTTAACTTTACATATATAGTTAATGACTGTGCCTTCAGGGTGTAAGAAGAGGCTAATGAGCTTAAACTGCTGTAGTGCACATGAAAAGTAATAATTCTGTTTTCTTTGGGAACAGTAGAAGAAAAACATTTGATGTAACGGTGCCTGCACTTATGAGCGCAACAACAGTCGGCTTTTCTTTCTCTTTTTTTTTTTTTTTCTTTTCACTCGGCAGGAAGGCTGCCAAGCTTGTGTTTAATGATTAACCAGTTCTACTCCAATGAGCATGCTCTGAGTAAATGTATCATGTGATCAGTGATCACAAGAGCAACTGTTCTGATGTTTCGCTCGAGGCACAGGGGAGCATGAAGTGAACCAGCAACAGCGGGACCAGGAGTTCTGTGTACGGCAAAGGTTGAGCACTGCTGGACGTTAATTGCCCACAGTGGTGACTCATACCTGGAATAGGACTGTATGTTTTTAGGTTGAAATTTAAAAAGTCATTTGACCTTTCCTGACAGCGTCCAGGAAGTGTAAGTGATTTAAGGCCTGCATTACAGGTTTACTATACAATTAGCTGGAAGGCATTTTGCTTGTTTTGCCCAAGTTTGACCTTTTTGTTTCTGTAAGGCCTCCTGAAACAAAATAAAAAAAGACTTTTGTCTTCCTTTCTTCACTTTTGCATGAGACTCAGTTGATTTCTTCATTTCCCATCAAATCCCAAAAATAATAATAAAAAAAAAACATGTTCTGTGTTACCCATGAGCAAAATAATATTTTTGTTACAGTTTTACCTTACTTCACTGCAGAGAAAAGTATTTTCACCTTCCCCTGTGTGATGCAAACAACACACATGAAAAAAAAAAAAAGTACAGCAACTCAGGAGTGTGACATATAAGGCTTTCTGTTACGATTAGGGGCTGTAGCTAACGTCAGGGCTGTTTTCTGGAGTGTAGGATGTTAAATAATTGAAGACTATGGGAGCGGGCCTGTCACGCCGGCTTGTCTAGAATGTTTCCTATGCAATTAGACGCCAAGAGACATTTGAAGAGGCCCCACAAAAAGAGGCACAAAAAAGTGACATGTGAACTTAAAGGAAATTAGCTCTTCACACAAGTGAAATGTGAAGGTTACTTAGCAATGCTTAACTCAGACTGCGGCTGTGTGAAGTGTGTGTTTGACTCAGCCCCGCTACCAAGACTGCGATTTTCTTTACTTTGAGCCGGCTTCAGTCAGTAAGATCACAGAGGGAATGAAAACTAATTTTGACTCAAGGCACACGGAGAGAAGAAGAGCAAGAAAAAAAAAAAAAAAAAGAGGAGATGTGTCGAAATAATGAGATCTCTTGATGTTTTTCTGGGAAGATATGGGATGATGCAGACAGATGCGCAACTCACATCTTCACCCAAGGACACAGACACACAAGCACCCGCTCAACGTTTAACTGCAACTTCAAAACACACAAAATTTGCATGCACACACATTAGGAAGCCCACACACATCTCCTCAGACGCAAGAAACAGTGAAGCATGTGTACTTAAATGTTCACCTGACTTTATGAAAAAACAAAACAACAAAAAAAAACTAAAAACGATTAGTTGATTGGTACAGATGGGGAGTTGTATTATGTAAATATGGTTCAGCCTTTGTTAATTACATTGAAAAACTCTGACCGTATGTCGAAAGTCAAAGGTTTGTCGTAATTTTTAAGCACTTCTTTTTCCTTGTGTTCTTTTTTCTATTTTCAAATCAATTAGTTCTCATATGAGTTCATGCTAAAAAGAACAAAGCACAATTAATCAAAGAGATCTAAAGGAGTGTGGAAAATAGAACAGAGGAATAGAAGAAGTTCCATATAAAATACATAATCCTAAAATCATTTTATCATTTTAAGTGTTAGAGGCTGAGAGCTGTGCAGCAGTCGAGTGATTCTGCTCCTGATGATATAAACAGTTTTCCCAACAGCTGCAGTTCAGAAAGTTTATAGGAGTCTGACAATGTTCAGGCATTTTTTTTTAATACAGCGCCACTCCAGAGACCAGTTCAGCTCCCTTCACTATCCTCTTCATGCCTTTCTGTCTGCCATCCAGCAGCTGGAAGACTGTAGTGAGATGCAGTTTTATATAGTAAGGGTTCCTCACTTAAATTTCAGAAATGGGGATTTATTTTGAGACATTTTCCTCAACCAGAAGTTTAGCATTATGTATCATCGTATTTTTAAGTCAAGTAATGTCAGGTTTCATTATTCAGCATGCTTCAGCAAAGAGGGAGATCAAAGTGCTGTACATAATAACTGATTAAGAAGCAACAAATAGACAAATTGCATTTTGTCAAATACCATCAGCAAAATCATCAAGAATAAATGTACATCAAATACAAAAAAATCTACTTCAAATATAAATTCTCCAGTTATTTTTAATCAAAGGCAACTTTAAACAGGTGAGTTCCAGCATACACGCTTATTAAACGATACTTGAACTTGAATGTGATTTGAATGTTCCTGCTCTACTTTTTTTAATTAATACCTGCAGAGTTTAATAATTTTTATTTCAAATTTCAGAATGCTGATGGCCAGGTAATAAAGGTGACAGTAAGCTGGTAGAATTATCAAATCAGGCTCGTTAAAATCTACTCTGACATCAAATTTTTGAGATATGGTTGTAAGATTCTTCAAATATTATTAGATTAATTATTTTATAGTAACTCCCACATTATAAAATTAAACTCTCTTTTTGGTGTTTTAACATATAACACAAACAGGTTTAAACAAATTTGGCCTGTCTATTTCTGCTCCTCCACTGACTTACCACAAATTCTTGAGCTCCTGCACTATTACCATAAAGTCTGAAAAAGCGGCACAAATGAAAATGCATTGCCCTAAATGAAGTAAAAGATGAACAGTGAAGTCTTTAATGATCAGAGTCGATCTGGGGTCCAATTAAGACTTCATTTAGGTACAGGTCTGGATTATGCTCTACCATTTGGAGACTTAAGGGATTTAAGGTTAAAAATGAAAATCAAGCTCACATTAGATGTAAACTATGTAGCAATTTTGTCATTGAATTAGGATGGTAAAGTGATATTTCACTATGATTGATCGCTTATATTTTGTGATGCCAGTCTTCATCCATTTCACATTTTGAGGACAGTATAGTATGAGTGTTGTTCTTTTTTTTGTGATACAGGACACATTTCAGACTAATAAACAGATATTCATCTGTGTTAGAAAATATTACACCTGTGAATAAAGAACATTAGTATGCTCCCCATCCATCTTTGCTTGCCTCCGATCCCTGACAACCTTTCAAAGAACTTTCTCACATCCGCTTCTCTGAGTTCTTCGCAGCAGTGATAACGCTGTCATCTTCCACACCTATCATAAGTCACAGGCAAACGACCCAGATCGTCTTTCGTCAGACAGAAGCCTCAGCGGGCCTGTAAGCTGTATCATTACACCATGTCATCTTTATGGCAAGGAGCACAGCCCGGCTCTCTAATTACACTCGGCTTACTCCATTTACCCAGACAAGGATGGAACAGCAGGCAAACAAAGCATTAAAAATGAAGTGCTCTTTTTTTTTGCTCTACGGACGCCTGTGTTATTCTGCTGGTGGCCATTGGCATCTTCTGGATGTTGTTGTTGTTTCTGCAGAAGCTGTTGAGGAGCGATAGCAGAGGGCACAAGCCACCGTGTGCCTTCCTCTCCTCCCCTTTTTGACTTTCCCAGATCCTCCTCCTCCTCCTCTTCTCCTCAACCCTTCCATCAAAAGGACTTATGAAGGTGAATGGCTGTGTGACAGGCCGGGAATAAAAGAGACAAACCAGGGATAAAAATTAAATAAAAAGTAGCTGTCTTAAACAGTAATTGCACTCCTTTGCTGAGCATGCTTTCAGATATATAAACCTGATTTACTGTCGCTGTTGCTGCCACAAATCAGACGGCCCTCTGAGAAACACTCATGCTATGAAATTGTTTAATCTCATCAAGTTCTGCTTTCGCAGCAGGCCATAAATCACGTAGTCTTTGTTATCATAGACCTCCATGAGCGCCTGTGAGTCAGGCAATGGATCGTGGGTATATATAATCTTGACTGCGCAAACAGCGGGGCCTGTGCAGCCTGAAATACTTTCATATTAGCCGCGGTGCAGCTGGCGGAACACAAGCGCCCTGATGGATATCTCATTTCCTGAGCTCTGCATCTATTCCCAGCAAATTATTACTGCATAAATTTCTTGTCAACAGAAACGGCCAATTAATTAAGTTAAAATGCACTCATGATCACGTCTACGCACTGCACAGGAGAGGCGAAGTGATTTTTCACCGCAGCAAATTTACCACAGGGGTCACTGCAACATACGGCTTTAAACTTTGTCATAAAGTCGCGGACGAGCTAGTATCTACACGGGAGCTGCGGTCTGGACTGAAGCTTGTGACATAATTGCAAAAAGTGTTTCTATGTGAAAATGCTGGAGGACGACAGCCGGGGGCAAGGGAATGAATTTACAACTACAGAAACAAAATGTCCACCAACCTCTGTCTCTGCAGTGTTTTATCAAAGGCCACCACAGAGGATCGGATTTAGATCATGGAAGCACCTTTGCCATTTAAGATACAAACTACACGTTTAAGAGAGCTCGCGATCTGAATGAATTATTCATTATGTACTGGGGGGCGAGGGGGAATTGCGGGGGTGGGACGTTGGCGGTTGTTTATTCAGCTTGGGCCGTTTATCAGACAGTGAGGATCCCACAGCGGGGATGAGCTCGGAGATTTATCTGTGCTCAGGCTCCAGAGCAGATAAATCAAGGGGTGTAATCATGCTCTGAGTGGCCCAGCTGTGACCTCGTGGTGAACTAATGACACAGGGATATCTAAGCCCCTTTTCCTGTTTCTGGTCCTCAGGTTAGCCCCCCTCCTGTCAAACACAAAGCTAAAGAAAGACAAGGGGGGGAAACTTGAGGTCCTTCGTGTCCCTTTGTCCTGTTTATGAAATGCAGGCGAGGACGATTGTTCACCTTTCGCTAAAAATAACAGAGATGTAAAGACGTGAGGGCAGAATCTGCTGTACAACAATGTTTGCTCAAACAATAGCAGCCACTATCGATTGCAGGTATGTACATACAAGCCACTATTCACAAGATACAACTGCTTGGCTGAGGAAGTCTCCTGTTCCCTCCTAGAGCAAAAGCTTTCTCCTGGACTGAGCGTGCTCTGATTTATCATGTCTTCTGCTAGCAGCCTGTCCGCTGATTAAGCCAGTGGAACTTTGTTTCACTCTCCTCTCTCTTTAATCTGTCTCTCAGTGAGATAAATTAGCCAGTGCCGTGCCAGGTCCCCCCCAAACCCTCTGCCCTCCTCCATCTCTTCCTCCCCCTTCTGCTTTTCTCTCTATTTATCTTTTCTGTCTGTCACATGTTGAGAAGAGAACAGACACATCTGCTCCTATGCTGCGGAGTCGGAAGATAGGACTGGGCGACATCTCTGGTCAGATTTAGACAAGAGCGCCCGTGAGTGAGGACAAGAGGAACAAGTGTGTTTTTCTGGTCTTTTTCTCTCCTTGAGAACATTCTGTCAAACAGTACCATTCTCCTTGGCCACTTTTAAGCTCTTTGTTGTTAACTAATAAATCACAATGTATTTATGATCTGTTATCCTGATTCTTAGTGTTTAATGGCGGCGTTTAATGTTGGTGAATTAAGGCAGGATTTTATTCACCAGGCTGTGGGCCAAAGAGAGGCCTGTGTGCCTGTGAATGTTTTCCCTTCTCCACTCTCGCCTGGGTGGTAAATCATACTCATTGTCAGGCTGTGCTAAGTTAGTGTACGTCATTGGGGAGAGCAGGAAGCACTGGGCATAATTCTGTCCGTCAGTTTAATTTATTGTATTGGTAGCTTTGTAATCTCCGCCCCATAAATTGTGGGCTCTGACACACAGGAATGTGGTCTTAAAGGAAACGTTCATCAGGACTTTGGACAGGAATGGACTTTCTTTCTCCTTGATTTTTTCAATACAACCTTCAAGTCTTGAGCTTATTCTGCTAGTCCCAATAACAGACAAATTTTGGCCAGTTATAAATTGCATCAAAAACTATGAACAAAAAAGAGAAAATTCATAAAAGTGGGGGAAAAATAATTTATATGACAAAATGAGAGGTTAGAGGACAAAACTTTGCTTTGAGATTTTTATTCTAGGTAAAATATAAGGCTCAATACCAACATGAGACCTAGCACAAAGGCAATGCTGCCGCATCTGCTTTGCAGATAGTCCATTTGGCTTCCATTTCATGCCAGTGACAATAAATCAGGCAAGGCATCTCAATGTTAGGCCTGACTTCTTAGGTCCAAGAAACCTTTAACATGAGATTAAGGCCTCTGAGCAGTCATTAATCTTTAGATGAAGGAGGAAAATACCAGAGCACTGCATGGGAAATGTGTTTTTACTGAGTCAGAACTAAAGTGCAGAAAAATGTGCAAAGCACATTGAATAATGTTCTAATCAGTCATTCAAATAAAGCACAAGTTCCAAGCTCTAGCCATAACTACATGAAAAAGCAAGTGTGCAATGGTTTCATGTATAAAGTTATATCAGAGTTTTAAACAGATTATGATAGAAAACGTACCTAAAACTTTTCTCCATACCATTCCTGTGTTTTAAAGTGCTTTCATGGAGATACCAGAGAAAACGCTGGAATGATAGGAGCACTCTCTGGTTGCATGGAGCACAAAGCCACACAGCATTGCCCCACCCCAGCCTGTTGCTGTACCCTGTGGAAATGCTAGCCAATTGTTGACAACACAGACACATTGTGCTGTTTGGAAATATGTTCTGTCACAAAAAACAGGGACATTCATACATCTGTCACACCGTCCACCCAACTGTTTGAGTAACTGGAGGGAAACTTGCATAATCCTTTCCCAAGCTCCCCTTAAAGTAACACTTTTAGAAATCTATAGTTAGTAAGTGCATTGTGCTCATTCTGTAATCAAAGTGGACTCAAAGCAGACGTCCACCAGACATATCCGCACAAAGGTAAATTTTTATGCCTGCGTATACATACTTTGTGTTTCAAGGTAAACTCCTTGGTGGGAAACACTATTCATGTCAAACTGTTTTGTACGGAAAAACTGAGCTTATAAAGTTGAAAGTCGCTGTAACAAGTCACAAGGATGCACATTAGCCAGACTGCCACTTTGTGCCGCACAGTTGTGCGATGGCTGCCCTGATGAAGAACAAACTGCGCACAGTGCTCACCTAGATCATCTAACTTGCCAATATCAATTTGATTGTGGGAAATGAAGCACTACATCAAAACAAATGTATGCAAGCAGTAACTCAGCAGTTTAGATAAAACATCTATGAAAAATACATCTTCCTTTCATTTCTACAGAACACAGAACACATTCTGGGAATTTATTTGGGTGTAATAAAAGGTTAATAGTGTCAGCTGCTCCATGTCAACAACAATGAATGCAGACCAAAACAAAGCTGCCAATCACACTATAAAACATGCATATATTCCAAGGCTTAGGTCCCCTTTGTGAGTTTAACCTACTAAAGGCAATGCTTGCTTTACAAGATGCTCACTCAGTGGATACAATTGTGCATAGCATAAAAGGGAACACAGACTATGAAGACCTAAGAATGAACCACATTTCTCTGTAGCCTTTTCAGTGCTTTGCATTTACATATCAAGCCACCAGCCTCATATGTAAACACATTCTATCAGATACCACCATCGTAGCTATTGAAAGCCATTTCATTCCGCTTATATCTCCCACAGTATGCAGCATTAGACAAAGAGAACGAGGACAGACAGAGACACCTCATGTCATCACCCAAGAGAGATAATGGGATTGTTATACACCCTTGATCACAGACACTCTCACGGCATCTTGCTCTGCTTTTCACTCGTTCTTTGTCTCAGTGCTCTTAAAAGTCTCCCTATCGCAAAGAGACGCATTGCACAAGTAAAAATTCCAGCACACTTCAGTATGATAGCTCTTCTACTCTTTCAGGGTTTCATCTCAATAGCTTTTTTATCTGAGCACTTCAATTTGCAAGCCTAGCTTGAAGGCAGCTCCTCCTGATATGTTAATTGCAGGGTACTTAAGCGCTAAAAGATTAACATAAAACCCTTTGGAAACAAGCTAATAGTTTATGATAATTTGTGCATGGCCTTTGTCTGTCTATCATTACATTGCCTCTAGCTGTAATTTTATCAAGGGGTTGTAAAATATCATTTAAACAAGTTCACTCTCAGATAATTAATAGCAGAAACTTCATTATTCAATTGAGCCACCCTGGCACTATTAACAATATGGCAACTGAGCTATAATTAAAGTATTTTATTTTATTAACCTATTCATAACGTTGTGCAAATGATGACACAGAGAGGCTTTTCTTTCTTGCTTAAGCACTTTCACCAGGGCAATTACAGCAGCCGGGGTCGTCTCCCCTGTTAGTCGAGCTGATTGAAGCTTTTCAATTAGCATGGCTTGTGTAGCACACACACAAAAAGACGATACACATGCAGAGGAGGGGCCCAAAAGCGGAAGCAAACTGCTGAGATGACAAATGCAAGTTTGTACTGCTGTCTAGAAATGAGATATTTGGATGAAAACAAAAGTTTAAACCATATTTAGGATGTTTTCCCACCTGATAGACTGATGAGCTTTGACCATAGTTACAACATTTGCTACATTTTCATGCTGGTGCAGTTTGTTTTCTCACCCTACTGTGTAAAACATACAAACCTTTTAAAAAACCTATTTACCCAAATGCCTGTGGTGGCACTGAACGCAGAACCACTGAAGGAAATAACATGAAAGAAGAAGACATGGAGTGCAACTTCTTTTTTCACAATATTCACAAGAAAATGGAGCAATGTTAGATTTTAGTGGTTGTAGGATTTCTCCCTTTTGCACCTTTGTTTTGGTTGTATTGTCCTGGTCTATAATCTGCCCCCTGCTTTTTGGAGTGGTCTCCACTCCACTTGGCCTTCACATATGCATTTGAACCGCACCAGATTTCACCTTCAACCAAACTGAGACCCAGGATTTCAATGGGCCAGAGTTCACTTTTTTTGTCCACATCAGAGTTCGATTACACATTTACATTTTCTAGGCAGATAGATTGATTAAAAGTGGAATAAACAGATTTGATGTGAATGCCCTCGTAAATCAAATGAGGAAAGATCTCTGTGAAATGATAAGCAAAGCACCTGCATGAGACTACCATAACGATGCCATAGGTTGAGACTTCCATGTAACGTATAAAAAGCCTATACGTTACATGGAACGTATAGACTTCCATGTAACGTATGGAAGTTACATGGAAGTTACCCTATGAAATTTCCTTGGCAAATTTCATAGCCAAGGAAATTTGGAAATAAACACAAATATGCAAGGAACGTGTCACATTTAATGTTGGGAACATTTGTACAAGTCATTTTCAACATACCTGTGACTTTATACAGTATGCACGTTTGGGAGACACGCTGGCCTCTAACAGGCACACACACACTTTTTCTCAGACTAACCACCCCTCTCATGAATAATACAAAAACTCCTTTCACCAAACAGCTCAAATAGCTATTCACTCATCTGCATACCTGCCGCCTTGCAAAATGATTGGCCCACCATTACCACTGGATCAAAAAAAAAAAAAAGAATAGAAAGAAAGAAATGTTCCCCAAACAATTTGCCTCAAAATGAGACAGGAATGATTCTGTTCTTTTCAACGCCGGAGACAGGCCCCTGTGCATAATGATGTTAGCGTAATGGGGTGACAGATAGACCAGGAGACCATGACATTAGCATGAGAAACGCACCAGTGAGCAACCGCTCAACTGTGGTCTCAGAGGGCCCTCAGACATCCACTCTGAACATCGTTTGTCTCACAGCTCTACGAGCCTGACAAATGAAGACATGCCACGTTTTATGTCAAGCGATATACCACTCCACTTAGAAAACACATGACTTAATGACAGAGGGATATCCGCCTCTGCATTACAGAAATGCAATACATCTCGTCTTATTTGTCAGAATAATGGGAGGCAGGGGGTAAATTTGAACCATGTAGCATGTAATGACAATATTTTACAATCAAACAATATAAACACATAGCCAAAATAAATGAGGCCAGCAAGGAACTGATTAATGTTGGCGCTATAGCAACAGTTTTCTTGGTAACCAAGTTAAATTTATGCTTTGACCAAAACTATGCTTGATCATTTCAATTTCCAACTTTAGTAAGACTCACCTTCAGAGAAAATCAAATTTCATGCTTGCTTTGTATATGTATGTGAATTCAATCTACAGTGCTTTGCCACATTATAACAGACATTTCTATGCTTTTTTTATTGGGACGTTATGCAAACACAAAGTAACATTTTGTTACAAGGGAAATTATACTTTCAAGTTTAGTTTGCTTTCCAAATAAAACTCTTCTTACCAAAAAAGATGTGCGTTAGTTTTTAGTCTCTTACACTCTACTACCTCCAAGTCAAATTTGGTCCATATCAGTGCTTCATTTAATGACACTTAGCCATTAAATAGACTTTATTTGTGTGTAATATAATCTTGGAATAAATATTGCTCTAAAGTGAAGAACTAAAGTTTATTAGAGAATGTTACTGAACAAACAGCATCATTAAAACAACTCACAGGTGACAGATATGAAAAGGATTATGGCATAACCCCAACCCTACCAAGACATGGTAAGGTTAGGGTTCTCTGATAGAGCAGCAGAAATCTACAGCTTAGGTGTGAGAATCTGTTGACACTTGTGTTTTCATGCCAAGAATAATCAGTTGAGGCCAAATGTAACTTTATAGCCTACATAGTAAACCCTGCCATATGTCTGGAAGAAAATTCCTGTGTGTTATAAAGCAGGCAAATATTATTATTATTATTATCATAATCTCCCACCATATAACATGGTAAATGGAAGCATCATGCTGCTGGGATGCTTTTATCTTGCAGGGGCTAAGAAGGTGGTCAGAGTTAATGGAAAGATGGATGAAGAAAAATGCAGGCCAGACTGAACTTCTTGGTTATCTTGTGTAAATTTAAAGAAAGTGAGAAAAGTAGGGTAGCATATCACCGCAAACCATTCTATCCACTGGATATGAATTACAAATCCGCTAACTTTCATGAAAAGGATACTTATAGGCTGTACTTTTGTTTCACTGAGTTTGTAAAGAGAGGAAGAGACTCTGAAAGGCTGTTCAAATAGATTTCAAAGCCAATTTTTCTACATGGCTTTAAACAGTTTGTCTCTCAGCTAGAGTTTAAGGGTAACATCTTCATGAAAATATCTCGGAGCTAAGGAAATGTAATCATATGTTTATAAGAATAGATAAGCAGCATGTAACACACTGTCAAAATCTAAATGCTGCAGACATGAGCCGCAAACGAAAAAAGGTTGCCTTGTGACAGGCCCGCCGTCCACAGCATGACACTGTGGAAGGGTGAATGCCTCCTGTAAACATTTATCTTCCCTGTGAGTGCGTGTCTGTGTGTGGTACGGCTCAGCGACAGGAGCTTCTCTGAGGCTTTATCTCCGGCATGACAAGACAACCTGTAATATACGAGCATCTGGTGCTCCTCTTCAAACACAACCTTATCTCACGCCAAACATTCCCTGAGGCCAGAGCAAAAGCAAAGAGTGTCCTAGACCAGACAGGACCTCACACTGTCTTTCCACAACCAGCCCAGCCCCATGAGCCAAACTTTGTGCACGCCGGCTGAAAACAGCCCGTCAAAGTGCATATGTAAGTGTTTAGAGAGTGTGAGACTCTTGGACAGCACAGAGAAAGTGTGACATTAAATTGATGGAAATCATTTGCTCTGTGTTCTTCATCCATCTCTTCAGTCACATTATGTCACACTTATGTAAAATATATTTTTTGAGCTTTGTATCATGCTATGTTATTCTCTCATCAAAATCACACATGGTGGTGTACTTTGAGTCTTTCATGAATGTTTAAGAAAATCTTTAATCTCCTGTAGCACCCATGTGGGGTTGCCTAAAAAAACGCTTGCTCTCACAAAGTGTCACCAATTTCCACAAAGATCCTCCTTGGAGTTGCAGTGTCCAAGCTGAGCCTTCACCTCACAGAGCACCCCTCCTCAGCACTTTCCTCACACAGCTCCTTAAGACTAGCGGTAGCAGCAATTAGCAAACACTTGTTGGAACTGCAAGCCTGCTGAGCTAATCAGCAGGTAGACTATACTCAAATAAGAGTAACAATACTTCATGACAATATTACTCAAGTGTAATTAAAATGTTTTTTTTTTTTGTTTTTTTTTTTAAACGTTACACAAGTAAATAATACTGAGTAATTGTTACTTGTTACTACCCACCTCTGACTATAAGAGGATTTCAAGGATTGCTGAAAAATATAGAGTGGCTCTAGAAGGATAAACAATACTGGATTTGGCAAAAAAAAAAAGGGAAATAATTTAATATGTTTTATGTTATCAATATTTTGGGTAATTCTAGGATGCCTTTTCCTGCTTGTTTTTACAAATTGAGCAATGTTTTTTCAAATCCAAAACTATGTTTTTCAAATCCAAAACTATGAATATTCTACAAGTATAGAATATTCCAGTTCTGGGTTTATCAGTCCATATCTTAATTTTTTTTTAAATATTATTCATATATAGTATCTAGTAGGTTAAATCACAATATTTGAGTATTAACTCAAATATGTGTGAATGACTGACTGTCATGTGAAGCCCTTTAAAGGCCTTTTACCATTTTTATTTACATCTGTGGATGTCTTTTATGTCACATCACGAAAAAGGCTAACATAATCAGCCAATACATGACATAAAATCATTTGGATCTATACAAGTCTAGTTCATGACAGGGTTTAAGTTCCAGATGCTGTCACATTCATCTCTTCACACAATTATATGTAAGTATAAACTCTATGTGGGAATCAAGGAGACAAGTTCTGTGACCAGAGATGAATATGTTTCAGTCAGAAAGGTGAATTTCAACTCCAGAACATCAGCAAAGGACCTTGTGAAGATATAGCTGAAGCTGGGAAGACAGCATCATTAACCACAATGAAACAAGTCCTGGTCCAACATGGCTGAACAGCCACTAAGAGAGAAAGAAGATATTATTCCGAAAGGAATCTGAAATCCCAGATTGCAGTTTGCAAATGTAGAAAAGAGCAAATTCATCAAGTGTTAAAGACATGTTAGGTGGTCTTATGCATAACAACTTGTGAATCTGAAGAAAGTCAAAAGGTGCCTTTTGAAAAAAAATATGTGGCATCCAATTAGGCTCATAAAGATGAATACTTTGTTACATTAAACATATCCATACACTGACCTGAGCTCCTTTACTGCAGTAGTCTGGTGTAGGTAATGAAAGTGATAGAGTTGCTCCGTAAAGAATCATATTCTTTTTTCCATGTTCAGTACTCTGAAAGGACCACTGCCTTTAGCCAGCCTATGGGGGGGATGTAGACATGCCCCTCTCTGGGGCCTGTACATACAGCCTGCACCTCACTTCAAAGAGAGGGCATAAGGGCAGGGTACTCCCCCCTCTTTAAGCTCAGATCCATTCAGCTCACAGCTGATTCCTCCTGTGTAAGTGTTTATGTGTGTCTCAGTTTGACTCTCTCCGGGCCCCTCTAGCTTTCATTTCAGACCGCCTTCTATCCTGCGCCTTTGTTTATTTATTTCTTTTCTGGAAAAGAAATAGGGAGGACATAGAAGCGCACCCTCCTGCTTTCTGTGGGTTTGTCCGTCCGTCTTTGATGTCTGATAATGAAGCCCAATGCAGTGCAATCTCTAAACATGCTGTCACACAAGCTCTCATCATGATTCACAGCTTAATGCAAAACATACTGACAGCACAGCAAAACACTAAACATGGACGTTTTGCTGACCTCCATATACTTTGTGATGACTGAAGAATATCAGTGCATAAAGGGAGGGAGAGAAACAGTGTGTGGAACTGAATTTGAAAAGGATAACACAGAAAAAGAGTGGCTGTGACGCAGGGAGGTCTGGCCTTTACAAATCCCCTCTTTTCAGATCTCTTCATCCAGATGAAAGAGCAGAGGAAAGCAGGATTATGCGGGACAATTGTGCTTTCTCTCCTAACCCTGACTTGATCGGCTTTTGCAAGACCCCTAATCATTTTCAATTAAACACTTATTCTTGCATCCTGTAACAGCTACAGTCCTGCTCTTAGACTCCTCAGTCACACTGTTGCTCCCCTGTTGCCTCCTTTTTCCCCCACTAAGCCTCTCATTCCTTGTATGCCTGTAGAGTCTGCTGACAAACTGAATTGGTATTAACTGTAACTTGTTGTTCGGGTGCCAAATAACCATTTTACTAGATGCTGCACAAGTTCATGCAGCACTTCGACTGAATGAGACATTTGTTTGAAGCATCTAATTTATGTTGCCCAGTTGGTATTTTTTTCAGTGTCGATGTTGTGTACAGGTCACAACTGGATACCTCCAAATTACAATTGGACACAAAGAAAGTAACGTATATTCCCTTCACTGATTCAAAAGCTCCTCAGGTAAACCTCTGGGATTTGTGGATTTTTTTAGGGTTGGGATACTTGACGGAGACAGACAGTACTATTAGCAGGCCTGTAGCAGTTCTAACCCTGACAACCACTCAATGCTCGAAATGGCAGGCAGAGGAATGGGTCTGCTTTCCTTCACTTCAGCCAAAAAGAAGAGAAACAAATGTCCATCACTCGCTTACACAATATCCAATAGCAAACAACTTTCTAAGAGTAGAAAACCAAGGAGAAAATGCCAGTCGATTGGGTGAAATGATACACATTTGCCAGACAAGAACTCCATCTTTGCTATGTACGCTATGTTTCTTAAATTGTGGCACATAAAGTTAAAAGAGAAGCACAAATATTTGTATTCTCAACATTAATGATTATAAACATTCATCTATCCATAAGTCAAGAGGGGCTGCTTTTCTATCCATGTGGTTTTTGTGAATTTAAGGAAAGGTCCAGAACAGGGCCAATCCAACATGATATGAGTAATTTCATATTAAATGAAACTATAGTATCCAATGAAAGATTGGAAACATAATAAGAACCTGCATCAAAATGTTACTAGCAACATATAGCAAGATCCAAAGCAGCTGGAGTAGATAATTAAGCAAATACCATGATTGTTAAAACTGAAAAAAGGCAATGTTATGAAACATTCAAACAAGACTTTCCCTAGTCAACCTAAATACATCTCTAGATAAACCAAGAACTATCCCAAGGATTGGCAGCTGAGGGTCTGACCATACCCTTTGCAGCTAACCCTTCAAGCAAAACAACATTTTTAATCTGCTGTTTAATCTCCTGTAGAAAATTATCACGAGCTGCAATAAAACCTTAAAATGTCACAGAGTGTGGAAAGACTTGTGTTGGACAAATTGCTTAAATTCCCCCAACAAGAACTGCAAGGCTACAAAAAATGTATCAGGTATATTGGTCCAAGGGGGCATTATAATGCCCTGAGAACATAGAAGCCCACAACTTTTCAAAACGTGGCTTATATTTTTTCAAAATTTTGAAATCGAGAGAGATTCATGCAGATTCCTCAGAGATTCCTCTTACCAATATTAAAACAAATGTGATTCTTCATTTTATGTCCTTTGGAAATCCGTTTATTCCTTAGTTGTTTACAGAAACAGACAAGTGCACAGAGGTTGCTGAATGTTTTTAGACAATGTAAACCCAAGCACCCATTCATTAGTGTCTGTTATTTTTATAATGGATATTCCTGTTTTGTTTTTTTACAGGTTTTTCCACAGTAACACAAGATGTGAACCAGTCAACAAGTTCCCAGTTAATTAGACAAACCTCCTGTCACAGTTTGTTTGTGAAGACTTAAAAAGAAAAGCACTATGTATAATTTGAAGAAAATTTCACTTAATTTAATTTGTCTTATTTATTACTATTATTCAGTTCGGGCCAAAGTTTCTTTTCCCTGTCAAGACCATGAAAACTTAAGCACAAACACACATCTAAGATGACCTAGACATGTTTGTGCCTACCAGAGGCTGTCTATCATTATCAGCTTTGATAATGTCTAATAGTGTCCTCAACAAAGAGCCCTTCCATGATGAGTTTGTTTTCCCGGTTCTCTGGAGCTCATTGGCTGGGACCTCTACTTCTAATCACCTTTCATTACAGCTCTCTGATCCCCAGCTTCCCTTTGTACACTGCACTTCATCGTCTTTATTTTCCACTCTAATTGCATGTGAAAGATGCCCCCTTTGATTCTGCCTGCATGCCAAAGTGCTATCAGGGAGAGTGTCGAAAAGTGTCATGCATGTCTGTCTGCTTGGAGGATGAGGGAGCCGCGTATTCACCTGCTGAGGACAAACCCGTTTCTCCCCCCAAAGATATGACGCATCTATCACCAGCTCAGAGGATATCAGTGCTATCTGTCAACATAATAGCAAAGGGTAGAGGAGGGGGGTAACAGGATCGGAGAGGGGAGGGGTGGAAAGAAAAAAAAACATGCTTTGATTGTGCTCTTATAGGGAAGCACTCAGATGTGTTTTTATGTGTGTGCGTGTGTGTATGCGTTTCACTTTCTGAAAAACCTGACCTCAATGCACCCACATTGTCAAGTGTGGCTTGTTTTAACCCATTCTCCTACGTTTCTTGTCAGAAAATTCAAATGAAAAATACACACTGACTTTTCTCCTCTACCCTTTTTGTCTCTCCTTTTTTCCCCCCAAATGCCATCATTTGTTGCTGTTGTGAAGAGGTTGTGTACCCACCATGTTAGGGTTGTTCGTTGTCAGTGTGTAACCTTTTCAATATGATGTCTCCAAGACCTTTATTGGTCACTGTGTGGTTCTAAGAAGGCTTATTGTCTGCTGCTTTAAAACAAATCTTTCTGGTTCATGTTTAGGATCTCTGGAAGGAAAAAAAAACAAAAAAAAAAACAGCCCAGCTATAAAATATTTCCTTGTTCTTTAAGCAAGTATATTTCTTTATTTTTTTAATAACAAATATATATGGAAGAGCTGAAGTAATCTTAAATCTGTTCAATGTTAGTGCTGTGCAGTGATAATTGTATACACATTTAGCTATGCTACAAACTCAAGGATTTTATATGAGACGTCAACACAAAGTTGTGTACCATTACAAATTGGAAAAATGGATGCATTGGTTTTGCAGATTGTATTTTACCTAGTCTACCATATAAATATAATAATATAATATAATAAATATATAATATGAACAATTATTTAAACTTCATGATTTTCCATTATACAAAATTCCAATTAAATATATTTAAGTCTATGGATATACTGCGATAAAATGTGAAAAATTTCGAAATTTTCACATTGGATATTTGTGAAAAATTTCCAGTTTCTTGGACAGAGTGTGGATGTCCACAAAAAAGGGTGTGGATATTTTTGGCAGTGTGAGACCTGGATCAGACAGCATCTTATCAAGAATTGTCCTAACATATTACAACTGACTCAAAGTCTATTTTCCCTTTGAGTGAAATTTTAGTCACTCCAAATCAAAATAAACAAAGAAACATTGAGAGAAATGGAGACAGCAAACAAAGATTATGAGATGGAGAGGAAAGGAACCGCACATCCTTTTCTGACTGAAATGGAAAACTACTTCCGGCTCCAATTTCATCATATGCCAAGAGTAAGCTGCAGAAAGATAAATGAGCTCTCCAGCACCGGGAAGAAACAGATTCTTCATGCGGTATGCCACTATTTACTGACATTAAGAATGATAATATCAATCAGCAAGCTGTCAGCAACCCAAGTGGGCTGTGAGGAGAACAAAGGCTCCACTGTCTCTCCTTTGATACGTTTACAAGGAGATGTTGATGTACCTGCCATTCAGGTGCAAATAATGTCATCACCGCACGCCTGGATCGGGCTTTGCTGCTCCACCTTTGTGATGAGTTAAAATTACCCCTAAGCCCTTTCCCAAAGCTTGGAAAAATAAAGCTGACGGGTTAATGAGCTAGCAATCACCACTACAAGAGGAACAACAGAGCACCAACATGTCTACACTCACCAGCTTCTTGTGAAATATAGCTGTGGGTAACAGAATTGTTTTCTACCTTTAGTCGTGATGAGCAGGAAAAAACACATGGCAACGGCATCAGGGAAGCGTCTGTGTAATTACTTCTGGCCATCTTTCAAACCTTTCTCTCTCAGGAGAGAAATGTGTGACAACATATGACAAGAAAGCCAACAGGCTTTCCATACAGAATAATGGAATCCATCATCACTGAGGCAGACACACCTGTCTGGCTTTGAGAACAATGCCACACTGCCTATTTATTAGGTGCCAGAAAAGTTTATGTTTGTGCTGTGACAGTGACAGCAACTTGATCCTTTTCATTTTTGGAAGGGGATCTCAAGCTTTAGGGAAAGGAGGCAGTAGGAGGAAAAAGTCTGACTCACATTTTCTTCCCTCTCTGGGTGATGCACACCGAGTTCTCTTTCTTCATGATAGCTGTCTGCTAAAGAGTCAAAAGACAAATAACAAAGGCTGTCATTCTCCAGGAGGCTTTTAATAATATTCTCCTTGCCCCAAGATAACATTATATATTATATCCTTCTGATAATTCAAACCCATCTTAATGTTCTTCTCAACTTTAAAGATTTAGAAAGGTGTGACAAATTAAAGCTTGTTTGGACTATGTATATCTAACAAACACACAATGCTTGTAGAATCAGTACATAGAGTCAGTGTGTACACTTTCACCCACTGACTGTGGCAAGCTAATTGATAGTACATGGTAAGAAATCAAACGAAACTAAGGAGCCAAGTAACATCTGTTATTTCTCCTGGGGGAGTTGCCAATTAAATCACTGTGGATCTCTGGTCAGCGATGTCTATCCACCAGCGAGTATTCAGTTTCCATGTAACCCAAATGCTTCATTGGCTGCATTGGACGTTGTGGTAGATTTTGCCTCAACTAACCACAATAATTCCAACCTCCGTCATGACAATGGTAGGAGTTAGTCCTTCAATCGGTGGGTTGCTGGTTCGATTCACGCTGTATGCATTGTGCTGTCCTTGGGCCAGACACTTCACCTGTCTGGCCTGCAGGTGGCTGCCTCCGTCAGTGTGCTCCAGGGCAGCTGTGGCTACTATCCAGTAGCTTGCTATCATCAGCATAAGAATGTGTGCATGAATGGGTGAACGACTGAATCTAGGGTGAAGCGCTTTGGGGTCCACTGGACTTGATAAAGCGGTATACAAGTACAAGCCATTTACCAGCTGCAGCATAAGATATTAATTCATGTAGGCACCACAGCCATATATAGGGGTCATAGTTTTGTATGACACCTATAATGTTATCTGAAGAAAGAATAGTAACTGGCAGACTACTCATACGTCCAGTTGGATTCAAAGATGTTTCTTTGAAAACAGTCAAAACAAAAACACAGCAGACTCTTACTTGTAGGTGTCCATTGCTTGGTTTCTACTTGCAGCTATAAATAATCCATCTTGATATGAAAAGGACTGACATACACAGGATTTTCCTGCGGGCCACACCTAAGCCGTGCCCAGGATCCATTTCTATGCACATTGTATTTCGTACATCCTTATTCATTTCACTTGTTCAGCCAATGCCTCCTCATGACTTGTCCATGACAAGTCATCTATTGTCTACCACATATCATTACTTGTTATCCTTATGACAGCATATAATACAAAACATTAAAAAAAAATCTTCATTATAGCACACATTTAAAGAATCAAAATCTTATCAGAACACAAATTACCATGTATCCAAAGTCTGTATTGGTTGATTTAAGAATTAAAAAATTAAAGTTTCGACTTAAATAATTTCCTAAGGGAAAATAGATAATTCACTTATTTAAAGGTGTACAGATGCCTAATGTTAAAACACTCCTTAAAAATCTAATTAAATCATAAAATGTCCTGTTGGTGTTAGAATGCTCAGTAGGCAATCACTTTAGCCTGACTGATAGCCAGACATGTCGCCATGCTCCTTTGCAGCCCTTATTGCCTGCTGCCATCTTAACAGTTAATAATTAGGTTTTCCCCTGCCACATAACAAAGTGCCGCAGTGACAAAAGCCAATGGCAACCAAGGTGGCAGCTTGGCTGCCACATTATAAATAGACTGACCGAATGATTAATGAGAGGGGCCAAGGAGCTGGAGCAGCAATCTCGCATACAGACAAAAGCCTGCCTGCAAAAGCTGCCTAGGCACAATAAAAAATTAAAACACAACAAGACAAGCCCTGTCTTCAGATGGAAACAAGAACTGAGGCAGAGTGGCCGCATACGTGGCAACACGGCAATACATTACTGAATTTCAAGTGATGGCTTATGAAGACTTTGTTTAAACACCCTTATGGCTCATTCAATGGTATTCTCATTAACATTTTGACACATAGTTGTATGGCAGGGGTCAGGCAGCGGAGGTTCAGAGGAAGAACCAAACTCTTTTGTAATGATTGAGCAATGGAGACTTAAGAGATAAGTGAAAAAATGAGGCCAACAAGGAGGCTAAAAATATTCAATTTACAAAATAACATATGCTGAAAATAGATATATTGGACATACATCTAGTTGTCCAATAAACGTTTGATAAAAGAACACATCACTACAGAAAAACATGAATGAAATAAGCATATAATTCTCTTACATAGATGAATGTAATGTAAGCATATACATCCATGTATGTCCAATATACTATTGACCCACAAAGGTCAATAGTGTCCTTACAGACACTTTCTGCTTTGTAAAGTAATTTGTTTTCAAATGATGTTTTCTGTACTTGTTCTCCTTTTTCATTTCACCTTTGAATTTTGACAGTGAGCCATATTTTTCTCCATTTCCCTCACCTGCCTACATTCCTTTCAATGGTAATATGGATCTGGAGACATCAAGATTGCTCATGCTACCCTTTAGTATTTTTAAATTATATCTATTAAGGTAGGCATGACAAATCAGTCAACAGATGACAGCTGACAGGACAAATATCTGTTTTTCTCTAAAGGGAAAGTTTCACATAGGGCCCTTGTTCCACTACAAGTCAACAATTATTGAGGATATTTGTAGGTGCTGCTGCTTCAAACACTTTTTTTCCATTTGATCAGCCTTATTCGTACCCCCCATTTCTCCTCTTCTCTTCCAGCAGGGCTCTCAGTCATCAGGACATCTCCTTTTAATGCCCCTGACAGGGGGTTATTTGCTCCCATATATGTTTTCTCTCCAATTACACTGTGGCAGGGGTTTGGGCTGCCAAGCCAAGCCAGTGAGATTCTGATTGTCACCTCTTTGACTAGTTCTTTCTGCCTCTTAAATATATTTTTATCTCTTTTTTGACATTCTATTAGAGAAGATGACTCTTTTTCATTTACTAAGTGTTGTTTAAATAATCAGCACAACAATGGCAGCTTACATGCAGCACAGTAGGTAAAATAAATCACTTGAATACAGGTGTTTTATTTGATGTTTCATTTAAGCTAGATACACAACTTAACTATAAAACACCTAAGAAAGAGAACCCTACAATGAAGTTTAGAAAAGAGGTACTCAATATCTCAAAGACTTTCACAGAAAATATGCATTTCTAATATTGCTGTGCAACTCGCCATTTGCCTTTAACAACCCGAGGCATCCAAGCATACAAAGTGATGAAAGTAGGTTAGTTTGTGAATTAGCTTGTGTGTGTAAATAAAGAAGAGCAACAACATAATTAACAAACACGTGAGAAAAATGAGGTGTAAAAAGCAACAAAAGCAACAAAATTAGCTGAAATTTGTCAGTATTTAAAAATAAATCCTACTTCCTCTCAGTGCCAATAATTCAGCTGGTTAGTACTTGTTGGCCTCTTGAAAAGATTTATCATTACCAAGGGTTCACACAGAACGCATCTTAACTTTATATCAGTTGTCCCTTCACAATATTTACTTGACAGAGTAAAATGTGTGCTATGCTTCCCCCACCACTCCTACTAGCTTTAGTTGCATCATAATTAATTGTAGGTTGAGCAAATATGCACTGTCAAGATTTTACATGGTAAAATGTAACGTTACAGATAGATTCAGCACATTTAGGATTGATCTATGGGATTGAAAGAAAAAAAGAAAAGCATAAGCAGTGATGAGAGTTTCAATTATCACACACACTTTCTCAGTTTGACTTTGTTTGATTTGTTTAATTCAAAACACATTAACAGTCTAAAAAGACAGAAATAAACAAATAAATATTCTAATTTGTTGAGGCTTCTCAAATATAATATGAAATGATACCAAGAGAGTGCTCTCTCAAATAAACACATTGCAAACCCTCTAAATCAATAGAGCAAAACAGACAGCATTAGTGAGTATAGCTTTAAGCTAAGTGGAATGCTAAATGCAAAGCCTGCCATTGATACCACAATGAAAAATGCATGATATCAGAGGGAGCAGCCTTTTATCTACAAGACGAGATCAATAGTGGGAAGGGGTTATGGAATCAAAGTTGTTTTGCTGGTGCAGTAGTTAACTGACACTCTTAAAAACATCTGAACACAATTTGAGGGAACAAAGCAGTCAGAGAGACATTTGGAGGAGATCCAGGTGAAGTTCGCCTCATTGATAAACTTTCTTTTTACTTTTATTAAGGCAAAATGAAACAGCAAGTGTACAGGCCAACAAAAGTCAGATTTGTTTACCACTGACAAGCTATGCAGGATCAGTAAACCACTTCTTCGTGCCTTGACTTGAACTGAAGAGAAGTAAAAATACAATTTTCAATAGCTAAAAAACAAAGACACTATTTGTTTTTTTTCAGAGAAAGACAGCATGCTCTACTTATGTTAAGATCCTTTAATCAGCTGTTAAACACAGCTTTGGATGAGACAAAGAAATGATCAAACATAGAGAATGTAAGAACTAAAATGCTTAAAAATAGTATTATTAAAATAATACAAACATCTCTCTGTACATGGAAAATTGTAAATTTGTCTATGAACAGTTGAGCTGACAGAAGGTTTTAAGCTCAATTTAAAGATGCATTATTAGACAACATATTTTATTCCAATTTTAGCACTGTTCAGAGTGTTACTTACTTAAATGATATAGCTAAAGTTGTTAGGGAAATCTTGTAATGCTGTCAGAGTGAATTAAATTTAATCAGTGTTTCAAAAATAAATTATACATAGAGCTCACACTTTTGAATGTTTGTCTTATTCAGGTATTTGAATGTTTGCATGGGTTTTCTATAGGTGCTTCTGTAACTGATGATCTAACCATTCACATGAATAATAAACATGTTTAAGATAAACAGTGCGTTTTTACCCAATGTCAGCCGAGAGGAACTTCAGCCAGCCAAGGCTTTTTGACAAAAAAAGCAGGCAATTCAGAAGACTGGCCCAGCAATAAATTATGAGGTAGTTCCTTTATGTGTTGTGAGTAAAAATAGATTAAAACAGTCAGATTACAAGAATACACTTCAACAAGTAACAGACATACATTTTTTAACTTATAGCAGAAAAGAAAAACATTTGAAGTGCAATTTTGTGGGCTCAATTTTTGGAAATTATTAAAAAAAACAATGACAAAGGCCTTCTTTGTGCATGCCCACCATCATTTCTGAACTAAGAAGCACAAAAACAATAGAGCCAGTATTATAGGGTTTTTCTACATCTCTCTTGCTTTGTTCTGGCTGTTTTCATTAGACGTCAAACAAAAAAGTTAAAGAAAAAGAGGAATCAGTAGTCACTGTTGAAAATGTAGAGATACAATTGTTAAGGGATAACCTTTGACCTATCGCTGCTGCACCCATGATTAAGATTTTCATCAGACTTTTGTTGTTATTAATGTTGATGCTAATGATGATTGCTAAAACATAGGAACTGTAAATGTCAATACTGCATAAAAAGTGTGTCTCTTATTTGGGTCAACATAGAAGACATTAGGTTTCATGTGCATTGAATGTTGAATTCCTGCTGCTTTCACAGTAAAGTAGAAAAATGTAATCTTCATCAGATGGTACTGAAATCATCTGGTACTTTTACCAAGCAGGGTTGCAAATACTTTGTCAGGATATCAAAAAACAGGCCAGTTTGTAGATTAAAGCAATATTAATGTAAGCAGTCCAAATTTTCATAGTTTGAGAGGGGGCTAAGCATACCTAAGTACCTGGAACACACAGCTAAATTATTCATTAAAAAATAGCAAGCTCTAACTGCTTTGAAGTAATAATTGATTGTAACATGAAAATAAAAAAAATGAAAAATCTAATTATTGAATAACTCAAGCTGTACCACTGCTGTGATCTCTGGCCTATGTGTGGAATAAAGGCTTTCAGCAGAAGATTGGCCTGTCTAGTTTGAGAATGTGGCAGACGACGGACAGAGACGAGAGACAACAAAAAGAAGGGGTCAAAGAGGAGAAATGGAGACACAAAAGAGTGAGACAGAGAAGAGAAACACAAAGTGGGAGGGAAAGGAAAGGAAAAAAAAATACAATGAAAGTGAATGAAAATGACTGACACTCAGGTACGGAGTGAAGTCTGTAGCCACGAAGAAATCTGGGGAGAAAACCAACAGATAGTAATCTGAGTTTTCACTCTGAGCCACAGCTAGCAGCTACCCTGTCACCGCTGCCTAAACAAGCCCAGTGTTTTCATCTTCATATACACAACGTGGCACTCTGTCTTTTCTTCTGATGGAGATAAGATGTATAAATTATGAGCAGCTGACAAAGTCTACTCCAGCGCCCCCGGCGTCTCATCAATCACTAGCCTGTGTGTCAGCAGGTAACTGACGTGGCCCCCGGAGGCACAGCCCCCTCTTTAGGTGTGTGAGTGTTTTTGTGTGCAAAAATGAGTGTTTGCTTCTGTGCAATTGAGCTTTTGCACTTGCCTGACTAACGTACCTGTGTATGCGTTATGCGAGTGGTTGTGTAAACAGCTGATGCAGTATTAATTCTATGCTGTAAGAAACAAAGAAATGAAACGAAACACATGCAACACACACACATTGGCCTGACAAAAACAGCTCCTGTGTAAATGTGAGCTAAAGGTTCTACTGTTGTACCACGGGGAAATCTGAGGCATCACTACACAGGTAAAACTCAATTAATTATTGAATATTATCAGAAAGTTTACAATTAGCCCATTAATTTTGTTCAAAAAGAAAAACATACATTAGACAGAGTCATTACACAGAGTGGCATATTTGTTACTTGAATATAATATAGGATCAATAAAAGAAAAGGGACTTTTTAAACACAAATGTTGTATTTCAACCACGTCAGAGTCTGTCAGACATAAGGAATAATCCTCCTCAAGTAGGGTAATAACAAAAGAATCTTGTTACAAGGTTGGATGTTAACAAATTGCTGTATTCGAGCACAATGTTGTAAAGTTGAGTGGAAGGAAAAAAGTCTGGTAGAATAAGGTGCAAAAGCAACAGGGAAAACTGCAGTCAATTAAAAAGTTAAATAAAAAAATCAAAAGACCAGAATGGAGGCTAGAATTAAATCAAGGCCATTCCAGTTATGTAGTACCATTCATACACAGGACAATCCAAAATGCTTTACACTTCACTGAAGGAAAGACAGAAAGAAAACAGAGCATCAACACAAACACATTATGCAAAAGAACAAGATTTTAAAAGACAGATTTTAAAGGCTTAAACAAATGTTTTAAACAGGTCATTAGTCAGATTCTACAAGAGGCACCACACACACACACACACACACACACTCGCATGTACCCAGGACATGAGCTACAACAATTACATGTCTTACGCTTGCTAAACTAGTATCACTTTGCTTGATTGTAAACACAATACAGAATTTACGAGATAAAATCAATAGGAAGATGAGAGACGCCAGAGTCAACAATGCAGACAAGAACAAGATGACTTGGTCGTTGGACATGGAAACAATTGCAGTAGGAGGTTTTGGAATATAATGTGTGAACCAAATCTGCATTATGATTTTTGTTTGGTTATGTTTTGAATTAAAAAATAATAAATTTACTTTTTGATGTCTTGAATGTCTGTATAGCTCCAAGAGATGGAGCTATACAGATCCATTTAATAAATCAAGATAGTATGGAAAAGTTCATTCATTAAGCAACTCAATTCACAATGAAAACCAGTAAAACAACATTTTATTACAGAAATAAGGTCCTAATGAAATCGTTTCAGTATTGAAACCCATATTCTAATTTAATGAGTATGACTGTACAAAAATTGAAAACATTAATGCAAGGCAAAAGTTGAATGATCTAGAATTACAATAACCAGGAAAAATTAAAATGATAAAACTAGGAACCAGCCTGCTGGGTGGAGCACCAAAGGCCTTGAATGTCTAGTGGCAGACCACCCAGAAAGTGTGCAGGTATCAACGGTTTTCCATGAAGCCTAGCTACACTTGCATACTTGACATGTTGTGGACCTATGGTTTTGAGTGTTGCCATGACACAATTAAATAGAAATTATTCTTTTCCAGGGTACTGAAATCCAGTTTAATTCATGGATATTATACAGCAAATGACAACAGATGTGTGTTTAACCTAACATAGCTAAAGTAAGCAACATAATTATATCTCGTGTCAGCAAATCAACATAATTACACGCTACAAGCTGTCAGTGCCTGATTTCATATCGTTCTCATTTTCAGGCAAATCAGAGTCTTATTTTTGAGGTTTTCAGTTAGATCCTAACTTAATTCCTATAATTATAGATTGTACTGTCCAAACAAAGCACATTACTCTGGGATTACTCACTGCAAGTTATTTTTTTATTTTTTTAATGAATAGTAAGGGATTCCACAAAACTACGATGCACAATAGTTTATCAATTTCTTAAAAAATAAATCTTGTTCTTGTTGCACTCAATGCTCAATTCCCATTCAAGGACTCATTTTCTGTGTAGAAAAATGTACATTCACTGAAATATTCATTGCTTTTCAACTGTTTCAGTACATAATCTCAAACCACATCAGTGCAAAATTACACATTTGTGAAAAGACGGCCCAGAGCAGGTAGCGTTTGCACGCTCTCACAATATTGATCTGCTGTCTTGAAGAGAAGTTCAAGAAGGAGAGAGCAAAGCAAAAAATTCTGACTCCCCACGGGGACAGGAGAAACAGCACATCTCACCACCAAAGAGCGGGGAGGGTTGTCATGTTTCGTGTGATGGGCTGAAAGACTAGATGTGGCCTGGAGCAGCGGCATATTCCATCCCCCTATAAACAAACTTCCAAAAGCAAACGGTTCCACCCCACAGAGAGGAAGCTGGGACAGTCAGACAAGAGTAGAGGGCAGACAGGTGTCAAGGAAGACTGACATCTATGACAGAGGGCACTATGGGACAAGCTGTAAAGATGAGCCAAGACATCATGAATGGAGCACCAACATCGCACACCTCTCTTTTTTTTTTTAAAGGGGGCTTCAATATTCTGACCTGACTGACATCTCATGAATTATGCACCATACACTATTAGAATAAGTTAGCCATCTCTGTTTCAATGACGCTATTGTTTTGAGAGAAGAAAAAGTCCTGAGACATATTATCTTTGAAAGCCCTTCTATAGAGAAAGGAAGAAGATGTCTGGAATTTGGCTGACAAAAGCACTCAGTTGTCCTGAAATCTGAGAAGTCTGACAGGATGTGAGTCCATCTGATCCACAACTGTTTCAATATTTCTATACTGGGAGGGGGAAATACAGGATGGACATGCAGTTCCTCTTGCCCCTCTTTTTAGCACAGGTGTGATGAAAGTCAGAGATGCTGCAGGTAAGCTACCTTCTCGTATAACCCTCGAAGAGGTTTGACAACAGACGTTCCCTGTAAGTGAGCAGAAATTTAGGAAAATTATGCCAGATTCAGTGTGTCTATCCTTCATCTGAATAAAATATAGCATGCAAGTCCAGTGGAAGTTATCAACGACAAGTTGTCAGGGCCATGTTAAGTACTGCAAGTCAGTGACTCAATGCAATCTGCTAGGTTTCTGTAGCTAAAAATGTTTTTGAACTAATTGTATAATTAACTGAACTTAATGGGATTATGAAACAGAAATTATAAACATAGACCTACTCAAGGGCTTTATCATAGAACACTAACAAATTCTGTTGATAGAGAATACAACAGAATAAAATAAAGGAATATTCGTCATCATATTAACCATTGGTATGCTGTAACCTAATTCCAGTCCTTCGCAGCTTGTCCAACCACGCCAACAAATAAAAGAAAAATGCTGTTTAAGTGTCACTTGACCCATCTGGCCTCATGCTGACCTCTGGGCAGCCCATGCTCTTTCACATATTTCCACTGCTGAATAAGCAAGTCTCTCTCTGTCCTCTTCTGTTTTAAACTAATTACCTCTGGTCATTTCTTCCACTAGACTTGTTCGTTAATATAAAAATGATTTATCATCTGTTATCTTCTTTTTTTTAGTTTCTATTCAAAATCAGAAAGTAAAAAAAACAAAAACAAACAAACAAAGGAAATCCTCCCTGTAGAACACAATGATGAGTTGTTATTTGAACAGTGATTGCAGGTAAATGACTGGGTGCAATTACTACTACTTCTAATAATAATAAGTAGTAATATATTTTAATTATATTGCCCTTTATATCTTGAGATCTCAAAGGGAAAATTTGCACATTGGTGATGGCTAGCTACTGGATTACTTAAAGTCTAGACTTAACCTGACAGAAATGTTTTGGAATCACCTTTAACAGCTAAGATAAAGCACCACAAAAATGAGTGAAAAAAACTTTCTTAACATCTATGCAGAAGACTAGCAGCTATCACAAACACTTGATTGACAACTAAATAAATGTTATGTTCTGGGGCCAGTTACACTCCCCATAATTGAAATACTTTGAAAACAAAGTTTTGTATTTACTCAGCTTATGGCTGAATGATATTACCATTTGTTACCACTTCTTAGCACGCAGATGTGTCAAAAAAAACAAAACCTGAAGAAATCTGTAATGATGGTAAAGCACTTAAAAAGCAATGTACTTACTTTTTAAGTACATTTAGTTATACCTAACGTCTGAAGCATTTACTGTAATCTTGTGAATGCATGACATTTTTTTAATTGCAAGTGAAAAGGTCATAAAAAGGAGCGCTTTCCTTCAACCTACAGTATTCGTCCCATCTTAGCCTCCAACCTAAACATGCTCAAGCTCTCATCATTGGTCTCTTCTCTTCCATCTCAGCTGTCTACCCACACACATGCATAAGCTACAAAGTTGGAGGTGTCAAGACTACCTGTCTTAACAGCGCACCCCTTGCATGACCTGCAGATAGCCCTCAGGGACATTAATTATAGAGTAGTCTGACTTGTTGAGAGGAAAGAGGCAGACAAGGAGAGAGACACACACAGTGAGCGATAGAGAGGGAGTAGAAAAAGATAAATGTAGAGCTGTTGTTACAGAAGCTGTCACCTCCTAATCATGTCATCCTGCAGCACATAAGCCAACCTGAGGGTTTTCTCTATCAAGTTTTCCATTCACAATCAGAGTAAGCAGGTGGCAGATGCACTGGGAGATGTAGAAGGGCACTGTCCACTGATGCCTTGTTTTACCAAAGAGTTATTTTTAACTGAAAAAAATTAATTTACTGTGGAGTTCAGATTCGGTTTGTTTGTGTCGGGAAAAACACCTAAAAACCGATTATGCTAAGCTGGAGCTCCTCAAGGTTGTGTTCAAGGCCCACTTTTATTTACTCTGCTAACACACAACTATGTATCCAAATATGAGGGGAAACAAATCACTACGTTTGCGGATAACACCACAGTGGTAGATTAGTGAAAACAATAACTCAGGAAAGAAGTTGAACATCTTAAGGTTTGGTGCAGAGAAAACAATCTGGTGCTAAACAGTCAAAACAAAGGAGGTGGTAATCAGCCAGAGGACATATGAGTGAGCATGCTCCTCTCAGCAGCAGTAGCTACCCAGTACAGAAAGTGGAGGACATCATATAATGTCACAGGACTTGACTTTAAGCAAGTTTGAGGCTTTTAAGTGAAACAAGTTAGTCTTACTTAAAATATAAAGTATCTAGCTAGTGAGACAAAGGTTTTACCTGGTGTAAACAATTAAAGTACTAGAAAAATAAGATCTGGACTTCCTTAATGATAGACCACTCCAGCTAAATGGAGGAAAGGGAAAGGCCTGCGTTTCTTCTGAGGTTTCAACATTATGTGAGGGCATTTTGTTTCATTGTTTTTTGGAAAGCCATCAGTTAAGTCAGAGAACAATCATGATGACCACTCAAAACACTTTTTACACTAAAGTCAACTTGGGATCAAGTGCTTATAATCCTGTCATGTTAAGCTGTGTTGTACAATACCAAAATATTGACTATAGCTACTTAAAAAATATTCAATTACCTCAATGTTATTAATTCCAGACACTGTTTTATTTATTAGAATGTATTGCATTGCAGTTGTACTTAATACAGATACATATTAAAAATAGATTGAGTAAATGTACAATATTTCTTGCCACTTATTTCACAAAGTGAAATTCATGAATTATATAGAATCATCACACATAGTGTGATATATTACAAGTCTTTGTTTCTGATGATTGTGGGTTAAATATTATGAAAAAAACTAAATTCAGTGTTTCAAAAATTAGAATACTGTGGAAAAGGTCATTATTGGAAACTCATGTTGTCACAGCCTAATCAGCTAATTAACCTAAACACCTGGAGATGTTTCCTGAGCCTTTAAACGGTCTCTTACATCTGTATGATACACAATCATAGGGTAGAGTAGGGCTTACACTAGTGAAAGCACATTGAGTGGTCAAAATGACTGGAAAAGTGCCACACAAGTTCATTCCATTCCAGAAAATTGAGTGGAAGGAAGAGATGTGATAGGAAAAGGTGAACAACAGATCAGAGCAACAGAAAGAGCCTTTTGTCAAGTTAAATCCATTCCAGATATTGGTAGAACTTCACAAGGAATGAACTGAGGCTAGACTTACCACATAGGCACATACTAGACATTGGCTACAACTGTCACATTCAACGGGTCAAGCCCCTCTGGAACCAGAGAGAACATTATAGGTGTCTTGGACAAATGAGAACATAAATTGGACTGTTGCTCAATGGCCCAGAGTCCTGTTTTCAGATGAAAGTAAATTCTGCATTTCATTTGGAAATTCAGGTACAAGTAACTGGAGGAAGAGTGGAGAGCAGGGATGGAGAGCTTGAGACAGGACTTGCATCTTTGAATGTTGTGCCTCGTACTTGGGCTTGGTCAAAATGCCCTCACACAAAAATCTATTTGACCTTCACCCGCAGATCTTCAACAAACGGAATGTGAATTAAAAGAAACATAAGTGATCAAAGACCTGCTGTCTCCCACCATCTCGGAAAGAAGTACAATGATATTATTAGTAATGAGCGCAAAATCTTGTTGCTTGTGAATGTTTACAATACCAGACTGAATTAAGAAATTTGATTTAAAATAGAACCGTGTATCTGTGTTCACATGTACATGTAAATACCTGCTATCTGAGCATAGAAAATGTTTACAGTTTCAAATATTATTACATTTTCAAAAACATGAGAAATTTGAAAGAAAAAACATTGGGCAACCCATGAATTTTGTCCGCCTCCAGGATTATCTACATGCGAATGGACAATGTCTATTTCATGAACTAACAAAATCCTTCACATTTGTAACATTGTCATTGTCACATTTCAAGGAAATGTGACAATGTATTATAATCAGTGCTCAAATATAACTACTTCAACCCCTAAATCAACAGCTACAATCTTTAGCTCAAGTTGATTCCAAAAACATTTAAATTTTTTTCTGCTCAGGAATCTTTTACCTGTAACAAAACCAATGCAACCATTTCTGAAATCCATGATAATATGACATTTCAGCATGTACTTTAAAGACTTTTTGTGGACAGCAGCATCTGGACAGGCACTCAACAACCACCATATGATCAGAGCGATCTGTCCCCACAAATCGAAACTCCTCTTGCTGTTCCTGCGTTAGATAAGACAACTCGCGGCCATTTGAGTCTCTATTGCTTCGACAGCTCCTTTTTCTAATGGACCGAGCGCGATTTCACAAAACGCAAAATAGGAGGAGGTCAACGTGTTTGAAGGTTACCCCTGTCGGAGGGAATCAAAATAAATAACACTCAGGTGTGCTACTCTCTGTCAGCTGAGTGTCTTAATGATGCCGAGTTAACACATACTAAATAACAGCGTCTCCCTATGCACTGACAGCCTCAGAAATAATTGACCAGCATGCTCCAAACTGAGACGCAGTAGGCAGAGAATTCAATCCTGCAGCTGACAGAACCCATTGAGCATGTCACCAGATTTTGCATTATACACAAAGCAATGTCAGGTCAGGGATGAGGCCTCCTGCTAGTTATTTGCGATTGCATCTCTGAGGGTAAATTACCTGGCTCTCCATAATATGGTCTAGTTAACTAATTTCCTGACAGCAGCAGTCTCATGAAAAGGTCTTAGATTTACTGCTTGTCAAAAATATGAAGGACCGTTTCTTTTTTTTCACCGGCTTCTCTCCAAACGTTTGGCACCTTCTCAACGAAGAGCTCATATTCAATTTCCTCACGCCAGACAAAGACATACATCTGAAAACGAACAAAAAGAAACATAACCTTATTATGTTTGAAGGCTACCAGCAGTATGTCATTTCATCCAGCTTCCACAGAACAAGAAAAAGAAATTTGCTGGAGGGCTTGTGCAGCAATGTAAGATAGTTCTGTACCTCCTTGTAAGTAAGCAGGGAAATCTATTATCTTGCTGACCTGTGCACCTCAACAAGTACACATTTACAGAGCGTAGTGGCCTGTCATTTTGTTGCTACACATGTGTAAATCATTCTCATTCTGTCAGAAGACCGGCTCTGACAACAAAAAGCTCGCCTCGCCAACGGGGTCAGTGGGAAACCAAATCCCACACAGACTAAGAACAGTTTTACCTGCGAGAGCGCCGCCTGCCACTGATAGAGACAAACATGACAATAGCGCTGTGATGGCATGAAGACTGCCTTTAAGCTACGCTGTGTGGGGCAAACAATTCGCACTCACACAGACTACCCCCTAACAGCTACCACCCACCGTGGAACCCGACGTCTGTTTTAAAGTTCATAATGGTCCGCCGCTGCCTGCCCACCCTTTCTTCTCTCTCTCTATTTTCTTTTTTTGTAACATGTAGCTATTCATCTGGACGATGCAGCCTATCATCGTCTCGGCAATGACAGTAGGTGGAAACGCTAGCTTTCATTACACAAAGTATAAATAGTGTAATCTATCAGCCCTGCCAATCAGAATGATTGATTATGGGCTGTCAGCGAGGAGAGTGACACATTAGAAAAAGTTTGGTTAACAATGCTTGTAGCTAGTGCAGGGCTGCTGCCACCCAGCCCAGTGATTAATGTGTTGTCAGTCTGTAATCGCACACCCACGCTTAATGAGGCAAGGATTTATCATCTTGCCAGAGTGGCAGATGTCAGGAGGAAAGGAATCCAAGTGACTGGAAACAATATACTTTTTTCTAGCTTGTGTTTGACATGTCTGACAGTTCTAAAAAACCCACAAAGGCAGCCTATGTAAGCACAAACTTCAGCAGTAGGGACTTTTTGCTCTCGTTCTGTCCTTTACTGAATGAAAGTCGCTGCTGCTGAAAGAAGACACCATCAGCCCTCAACGCTAGCATGATGGATTAAAACTTCAGAGAAGCAAACACACCGAGGGACCTAAAAGTCCATTGCATCATGTTTTAGCAACTCAAAAAAAAAAAATTGTGCAGCTTCAATAAATGAATGGAAACTTTGGTTCAGTCCCTGTGTGGATTATATCCCGCTTCATCTTTCATAAAATCAAGCGCTTGACTTCATTAACTTTTTAAATAGCACAACAACATCTGCATGCCATAAACAGCAATGAGTTTAAATTGTCTGATAAAAATCTGAATGCAATTTAGAGCAACGCCGCCTTCAAAGTCAAATCCAAAGTACTGAAACAGTGATTAATGTTTACAGTCAACATCAACTAAAAGAAACAGGCGCAGAAATAACTTATCTTTTTGAGAGATTTAAAGTTATTATAGCTTTGTGGTAAAACCCAGTGGAGTTATTTTTTTTTAGGCATGGAACACACTAAGCCAGCTGTCTCTCATTAGGACACAGCATCTTTCTGTCACCAAGAGAGCAAATGGGGAGGATTAGCTCTGATTGGACTAATAGATTGACGTCCTGGGACACCATACTGCTATGTGGTTGCTGAAATCATAATCTGAGAAGGCAGGTTGCATATTACCTTGTTTTATTACATGTTTGAGATGTTTGTCAAGTGACGTAACATTGGATACATAATGCTTATGTACAGTTATGGGCTGGTAACAAGAAACATAGTATACCAAGTTTTTAAAAAAGGTCAGCTTATAAGCAACCATTTTCATTTACTAATTTTTATTTCTCTTGCAAAATTTGAAAGAAAAATTCAATAAGAGTTTTGGAGTAAAACAGTGTTTTTGAAACTGTGGGGGAAAAGTATGATATTCTACACAAAATCCACAACTAATAGTTTTAATACCAATTATTGTAACTTTAAGCTTACATTCAGTGAAATAACTTCAATATCTTACTATTTTATTAGGAGAACTTCTTCAATTGCTTTTAAACATGAATGGCCTATCAAATGGCAGTAGTTTAATGCATTTGTAAATGGGAAGTTTGCAAGGAGTTCACAACCATTTTCTTTCAGCTAGTTCTTTCCTGTTTTGTGGCCAATCGGGTAGCTAAAGCCCTTAACTCATTCTTTTTTTTTAAGATAACAGTTTTTATTTGCAGTCAAATGGAAATATTTTAGTTTTGGCCTTGGAGACCTTGATGTTTATTGCTTCCTTTCTGTTTGCCAAGTCTTGTCTGAAACTTTAAAGTTAAGAAAATGAAATCACTTTTACTCCGTATCGGGTTGTGTTTTAAGTTTCAAGTTGTTGGTTGCTCGATTTGTTTTATACAATTTGTGTTGCAATCTAGACTTCCATTCGACATGCTTTCTAAAGTCTTTTAGAAAATGTTGAGCTATTGGGATTTTCACACACAATCATCTCTCAAGCTTATAGGAAAAAAAAAATCAGTTAGCAAAAGTTGTGCGGTTGGAACTGCATTGATAATGTCAGAAGCCACAGAAAAATAGGCAGACTGGATGAAGATAGTAGGAAAGCAACACTAGATTAAATAACCACTCATTAACAGGCAAAGTATAAAGAGTGCCATGTCAGGAAAGCAATATGTTTGACCTTGAAACAAATAGGCTGTTATAATAAATGGTAAATTGTATGCATTAACAGCGCTTCTATTGACCACTCCAAGTACTTTAGAGCCACATTCACCCATTCATGCACAAATGCAATGGCAAATGCTTGTGATGGTGTTACAATGGTATATATGAAATATTTGTGGTGTGCCACAACAGAAGCAGGTACAAATCACTTGAGTAAAAATGGAGAAATAAAAACAATTTTTATTTTTCCAAATTCTGAGAAAATAGGGATTTTCTTTCTTTTTTTTTATTTTTTTGTCCAATATACTAGTTGAAGTCTTTCAGAAACCTCATCATGCAGTTTCTGAGGTTTTAAATGGTAAAAATGTATGTTTGAATTATCAGAAGAAGGTTTGTTTAATCTATGCTACAAAAAATTTTAAAAGTTCTGGAGGCCGAAGGGGGTCCAACCAAGCACTAGTGAAGTGTTCCTCAATAAGGGGGTCAGTAAATGTGTGTTTATGCTAGCGAAATAGAACTTTGTCAATTGAGATTTGTTTTTCGCACTAAATGGTTTAATTTTAATTTGCTAAATATTCCAATTTAACCTAGTTATGTAAGAAGAAATTCTCACATGGTCTCCCAAGGAAGGTCTGGGAAGAAATTTCTTTTAAAATGGCTAATTTCCCATTTACTTTCTATAGGTTTGTAGATCTTAATTATTATTATAAATATTTAGGACATATAATTTAGATTGTTAAATGTAAAACCTTGTAAGTCCTCTGAAAAGCCCTCTATCAGTAAATATCAATATTAGATTGTCCTTATACAGGTAGCACTAATTGTTGCATTTTTAAAAATACGTTTAGATGGTTCAGGTATGACAAAAATGATAATACTAAAAAACAGGGGAACAATCAAACTTAAGTCCAGCAGATCATGAAACATACTGGCTAACGTGTAAACAAATACACCATTTGTGGAGCGTGTATTTTGTCTGTTCAAGGGGAATTTATAAAATTCCGAAATTACTGCAGATCAAGAGCTTTCCAGGAGAGATTGTTTTAAAGACTTTGCCAATTGCAGATGTTATCAGAGTCATAACACTTAACGGTGACTTGCATCATACAGAATTAGAATACAGTTGAGGGACTGATGACATGATTTGTCATGGTTTATAGAAATATTATGCCAAAATGGACAAGGGAGGCACTTCTTTTGCAGCACTGGCCTGCATTTTGATAGGCCTAAAACTGCACAGCTAAACACAATAGACAAGCAATCAACAACTACACCACCGCAGAGGCGGTCCTGCTTTGTGCCAGATGCCAGAAGGAGGGAAGTAAAATCTATCTATGCAAGTGAGGCAACTGCAGTGTCTCATAAAAGCATTTGCATGTTTGTTTTTAATGTACTGTATAGCCAAAAAATGAATAGCACATAGTATTTTTGCTCAAAAGAGTAATATAACAGTCAGGTCATGCACTCTAAGCGTCACAGCTATGAAGGAGGCGATAAATCAATATTGGCACTGTTACTTACAATTAATTGTGCTTTAAAGTTTTACAGAGTGTCTATGGTGTGTACAGCGAGGATGATTTATGTGAACAGTGTGAGTCACTCCCTTTAATTGCTGTTGTTTTCCCAGCTTATAACCTTTGCATGAACTCTGAGAATGAACTACTCTGAACAGAGCTGAAAGTGCTTATCCAAACTCCAGACAAAGAAGTTTAAGAGCATGAAATTAGTTACATGGAAATATTCACAAGGAGGCATATTGAGCTCACTCAGATACTGAGAGACAAATACACAGAGCTAAGTGAATGTACTTGTGTCTCCTTGGAAATGTCTCACACAAACACTCCTGCATAAAATAAACATGCCCAAACAATTACGAACAGCTGTTTTGACATTTTGGGATATGTTCTCACTAAAACGCAGACAGCAAAAGCATTTCAAGTGTTGCAATTAACAAATAGGAGATTTTGTGTAATATGGAACCAAATCAAATGCTCCCAAGTCCATGTATTTGTCCACACATAGGAATGAGACACTGAAAAGTGGATATTTTTATTCAGAACCTGTGTTAATCTGGGTCTCTATGGATACAGTGTCATGCAGAAAAAATTGAAATCCTTGACCCTATCCACATTTTACCTCATTACAATTAAGCCCAAATTATTTTCACCTCTGGCAGATTTAAGATTAAAACAATATTTTTAATTTTACTGACAACTGATTTCTGACTGGAGGTAATAGTAATGTTTTAAGATGTTCCAGCTAAATTCCCAACTTGAATGTTATGGATAATCAGTGGAGAGAGCTAAAAAATTAGGGTTATGACAAGGAGGCTGTCCAACTTCAATGATTTGGAGCTCATCAACAAAAAAAAAATCATCACATAAGTCAGCCAATATAATGTCTACATAAAAGTCAATGTAGGCTTTTCTATTTAACACCATTTAACATGCTTGTATGCTACTTCTAGAAAAAAAAGACAATTATATATTTTTTAGAACTGTTGATTTTATGCCTCATTATTATTTGAGAGATATTTCATATCTGAAACAAACGCCTTGCTTGAATGAAAACAAAACTAAAATTATTTACACCCCTGGGAATTTAAAAATATCAACCCTTTCCCACCCTCCACCACACAAATGTATTTTCTTGAAACTTTATATAATGTACAAAAACAAAGTAAAAATTAGCTTTAAATTGTACACTCTAGAAATCTAAACATTACGGAGGAGTAATTTGGAAATTGGAAAAGTTATGTAAGGTACTCAGAAAAGACTTGGAATAATAGTAATCTGATCAGATGAGAACAAAATCTGTTTTTGGCCGGTATAAAATTTATGTGTGGCAGGAAAATAACACTGTATGGAGATGTTGTCCCCATGGTGAAACATAGTGGTGTCATTGTAATTCTGTGGGGATACTTTTCTTCAGCAGGAATAGAGAAGCTCACCAGAGTTTGTCATTTAATAGATAGAAGCAAACAAAGCACAATCCTGGACAAAAACTGTTACAGGTTTCAAAAAACTTGAGACCCTGGTGATGGTTGACCTTCCAGCAGAACAATTCTAAACATACAGCTAGCAACAATGAAATCAAATCATTGTTTTTGTAAAATGACCCAGACAAAGTTCAGGTTATAATGTGATGAAATCCAAAGGAGTTCGAGGAGTATGTATACCTTTGCAAGGCACTGTAATAGCTCTTACAAATCTAAAACCTAGCAGAGAGTGGGAGGGGTAATAAACCTTCTTCCCCAGCAATTTGTTTGGTTATTTTCCCTTCCCCTGGTGACAACCATATTCTTTGAGTTTCCTCTGAGGAAACATTTGTTCAGTAAAATGATTCAGTGAGCCCACTGAAGGCACATTCACAAAGAGCTATATTGCATGCTGTTTGTTATGTTTGAGAGCTTCGGGGAACCCATAACTCTCAAGACCAGAGATGAACGTGGCAACATACTTCACTGGGTGCATTTCAGGAAGGAAAAATAACCGAGCAAAAGGCCTCCTGTTCTGTCAAGTTTGTTTTGGAAAAAAAAAAAAAAAAAGGAAAGAAAAGAAAAGAAAAGTAAAAACAAAAAGAACACAATTACAAATAACATAATGCACAGTCACGGCTCTGAAACTAGTCACAGTCAATCGTTGATTAGAATGGCTTTCCTACAGTGAAAACTTTAAATGAACCACTGTGTGCTGTGGAGTAAAACAGGTTAGTGTCTGGAGAGGAAAAAACTGAACTGAAAAGATCCACTTGAAGACTTTCCTGGACCTGTCACTGTCAATTCCCTTGAAGAACCGTTTACCCTGTGTGCAGATACTCATGGGACCCAGGAGCTGGCCAAGGCTTCCTGCAATGCCGTCTGTTTTACATTACAGGCAGAAAAAGAGAGATCTTCATGCTTGAAAATCAAACCAAATGCCTCATCCAAGCAAAATCTAAGTGACTTCTGGGAACATTTGTACCTGCTGACGTAGTCACCAAGAAGTCCTTAATGTTAGGGAGAAGGACCCAGGAGTTACTTAATTCACTGTGAAACATTCTGTTTAATAGAGTAAATGTTTTTTTCTGCTAGTTACGTTTTCTATGTACTTTTATTTCTGCAGAGCTTAGGATGTGAAAACAGAACGTGCTGTCAGTGTTTTGATAGACATGGCCAGTTTAACCCAAAGATTTGACAGCATAATGTGGGCTCCATGGCAAAAAGGAAGGAGTGAGTGAGCCAAAAAGTACCACATGTACTTTCCAAAAGCAGACCAGCATGGCCTAAATAGCTCTACGTGGTTTAACGCCATCTCATTGCATGACCTCCAAGTCCTCAAAGAGAATTATCACATTATAACATTCCAACACGCCCAAATTCCCAAAATACAGCTCTAAGCTTTTCCCGTCTGACTCCGTTTAGTGTTGCGGTTTTTGGAAAAGACTTCAATCGTCACTGCTGTTATTCTGTTTACTTCAGGTATTTATATATTTTCCTGCCTTTGTCTTGTCATTTTGTCTTTGTTTTGGTCATACTACTTAGCAATTTATGCTGAGAAATGCAGCATAACAAATGGGAAATATATAAAAAAAAGCATGCCTTTTTAAAGCTGAAGCACAAAAGACATAATACTGCAAAATAAATTATTTTAATGCTGTTTAAAGCATAAAGGAACAGAACACCTTAAAGAAAGTAAAAACATTTAGATTTTGTTAATAATATGATGTGTTGATGTTTGCAAAGAAGTTTAGAAAATAGGGATTCTAATGTGAAATCTTACAATATTAAAAAAACTATGATTGGCATTGAACTACAGTTGCCATCAACATCCAGTTGAAAAACCACTGGAGAAACCATAATCACTTTAAAATGATTTTCAGCAGCATTCTGAGTGCTCTGTAGAAAAAGAAACTCTAATAAATAGGGTTTTTCTAACAAAGTACTTCCAGTTCTTAAACAAAGCTGGTGCAATAGCTGGTTCTCAACTGGTTCTTTGAAAGAGTTGGGTTGGTTTTCCAAAACCTGAGAGCCAGTTTTGAGCCACTTCATTACACTACTTTAAATGTAGCATAATAAACTAAATGCTCCTCTCAGATATTCAATCAATTGCAGCACGCAGAGACAGTTTAGCTACAAAAATCACATTATTTATCCCAGTATCTCTCCAAATGCATTCCATAGCATCACAGTCTGTTTATATTAGCGTAGTTTTAACCCCTTAACTGCCACCCTCAAAGTGCTTACATGTTAGTCAAACCAGTGTCCTCATGACAATTCAGGAGTTTTAAACAACAAATGCAATTTGTGAACATTTTACAATCTCAACTGGATGATCTCTGATAAATACCAGAAACCCTAAATTACAGGATTTAAACAAAACGTTTAGAGCAAGATTTAGTAACCACGCCTGGTGAAATTAAAAGTTCAACAGTTTCTTACAAGGTCTAAGGAAGTTAAATATGAGAAGAGTTTTCATGACCTTTTTAAAGACTCTCATTACTAAAATGTATGCATTAGACATGAATTACAAAAAATAGTAAGTTAGTTCCCTGGTAAACTCTAGATTGAATTTAAGATTTTCATTCTCACAGAGAAGATGGGAGACATTGAGCTTGTGTTAAGATATTAGTAATTTTCATAATAAATTGAATTTGCTTGCATGCTATTACGTCGATGACCGGAATGAAATGAAATGTCTTTGTGAAATTATTTGGACTGATTTGATTATATAAGTATTTAAATCAATTGGAGCTGTTCATCTTAAATGCTTTGAGTTAACATATGAAGTGATTTATAAATAAACTGAATTACACAGATTTTATTAAAGGTTATTTAAAACACAGGTTGTTGTTTATGAAACCTTTTCTCCATTAGCAAAAAAAAAAAAAAATGAAAAAATGAAAAAGAAAAACTGAGCTTCTTCATTTTCTCAAAAACATTGTTTTGCCTTGATAGGTTTCATTAGTCCTATGCAACTCTTAGACATATATCTAAGAGGCCACTTGATTTTTTGTGCTAATTCTGCATTTCTCACAAACAAGCTTTTGACCTGGTTTCATTTTTCCTAGAAACTGGTTTTTGACTGTCTGGTTTTGATTTAGCCGACATGGAAAACATTGTGAATGCATGAAAAGCTATGCTTTTCCGATTGTGCTAAAGACCATAACTGTTTTATCAGAGCCATGTGGCATCGCTCACTGCCATGCCACAATGGTATGATTAAGAAAAAAATAAGAGAGAGAGAGTTTAAACTGTGGTCACATTTAACTTCGATATGACTCAAGAGAGGTCCTGGAAGTTGGCCACAATCCCTTTTCCAAAACATACATCAGCCAATGAGAATGATGTGATAGAAGGGGCCTTTTTTGTTAATTTCTGCTGTCAGGAGTTGGCATTTATCACTAACACTCCTAGAGTTGCTGCTGTATCTCTGTTTTATATTTACTGTATTTGTGCTGCTTGCAGCAAGACGAATTATAAAAAGGAGCCAGAAAAAATTTAACAGAAAATCAAAAGAAAAAAATAAAACTAACTTTTAGGCTATGTCTATTGTGAAGTATTTTAATAAATAATCTTCATTATTCTTAATATTTTCTTCTTTGATACTTACCCTAATTGAGACTTAAATTTGAATGCATGCAGCAAAGAGACAGCTAATTACCATTCTTTGTAATAAAGCTAATGACAGAGACTGCACTGTTAGCAGCATCCTGCTGTAGCCGACATAAAAGGAAACATGAGTATCTAATTATGCCATCATCTTCCCTGTTCATGCTGTTAAACGCTTCTCTAATTGGTGGCCTGCAACATCGGTCATCTTATGAAGAACTCCAATGATACAAACAGTTGAAGCCGGGAAGTTTGCAAGACTCGTCGACTCTGGTATAGTTGAAACATAAAGCTGAGGAAACGATACAGGGAAATCCCAGAATCCCAAACTGGAAAAAATCCAAAACAGTTTCCACTTTGTGTAGCCCGACTTTCACGATACTAATGAGGAATTAGGAAAAGAAGATCAGGAATATGCTCCAGTGCACAAATTACAGCACAATGTTAAGTAGATCCTTTTTATATGAAAGCTGTAAACTTTTACTTTACATAAGGAATAAATAATCACACACAGCTGGTTCAAAGGCACCAAGGCACAAAAACACATCATGTCAGCTAGAATCTGTGATTATCTCTCCTTTCATCTACAGCTGCGGCGACAAAGCCAAGCATTTCTTTTTTACTGACAAGCTATGTAAATACAATCTTAAAAGTGACTTTACCCTGCCAAACAGCATTGTAGAGGTCCTTTCTATTCTTTTCATATAAAGTGAGTGATCAGTGTTTTCACTCTGCTTTTCTCCATCTACCAAATACGGCAGTCTGAGGTTAAATTATTTCAATGTTTTGCTTTCCCGCTTGCCACTCGCATGGAGGATCAAAAACAAAGCATAGCATGGAGTGACACTCAAAGAGTACACTATCGTAGCTTATTATCTAAAACAATGAATATATTGTTTTCCTCATGTTTTTTTTAAAAACCAACATCGACTCACATGCTTCTTATTTGTCACAAGAAGCTTTTGGCTGTACTCTAACTCTCTCTCTCTGTGTGCGTGTGTGCGTGAGTGTGTGTGTGTGTGTGTGTGTGTGTGTGTGTGTGTGTGTGTGTGTGTGTGTGTGTGCGTGTGTGTGTGTGAGAGAGAGCCTCAGAGACCCTAAGACTAAATTGTAAATATTTAATGACTTTACAATTACATTCAATCCAATCTGGGTAGGAGATGTGCCTTTAAATAGGTTGTTACAAAGGGTAGAATAGAAATACAAATGAACATCTTGAAGTCTAATTAGTCTTTGGTTCTCAAAACAAGAGAGCGACCAACAAATGTATGGGGTTTGAGATAATTAAGCGATTGTGCAGAGAGTGTACATGAGCTGTCACTTCAATCGGCAGACACGTCACACTAAGCAACACGAGTGTGACCGGACAGCCGCCCGTCGCCTTTGATCTGGGTTTATGCATACGGAATCAGGTCAGGCTGTGGCCACATGCACTCTCACGCACATTTATAGAAGCGCACAAGTAAAACTCACATATTGTTACCTTCCGAAAACAAAGGTCTATGTCAGTTTTTTTTCTTTTTTTTTTTTTTTCTTTTTTTTAAAACCAAAAGTGATTTTTGGGGGGCCTAAATTACTTTTTGGCAAATTAGTGGCAATTTCTTTTTTTTGTCAAAAAAATACTTAGGCCATTATTTTAGGAAGGTGACAAAATACAACTGTAATTTTAGATAAGAAATATGATGTTCAAAGGGTGAAAACAGCAAAATCTCGACAAGTGGAAACTGATAATCAAGCCGAAACAGGAAGGAAGAAAGGATACCGCAATACAATAAAAAGGTGAGCACAACTAATTCAATGCTCCTACTAAAAAAAAAATAAAAGAAATGAAGACCAGAATAACTTACTGCTTCCAACTTTGGCTTCACCACTTTCATGAACGCCCCTCTCGCCTGTGCCTCCATCAGTTCTTTTTTTGTTACTTTCCTGGAGTCCAGAAACTTCAGCTGGGGTAATTTGTAAAGTACAAAATATCTGTAAGACAATTAAAAAAAAATCTGTTTTATTAGACTATTTTCCTCATAAGAAAGTGATCATGTAGAGCATACAGCAGAAACATATGGAAGAGGGGATTTTGGTCAGGGCTCAACAATATTAGAAAATCTTGCAGTGGTGATAGTACATAAATATTCTGATGATGGTGTCAGTAGCAATGTATTTCTATTTTATTCTTTCTTATCTTTCTCATCTGTGCTTCCATCACTGTGACCCTTAGTATTGTAAGCAATGCTATTTGTTTTTGGTATGAACTTCTGCTGCCGTAGGACTTTGTCATGCAATCCTAGTGTGGTTGTGTATCTTCAGCAAGACAAGAGAAGCTAGTCAGAATTCATTAGAAAATTGGCATAGTTTAAAATAAGGAAAACATTTTAAATGCTCAGAGACTTTAAATTGGGTGAGATGTTCACCTTTCAGCAGATTAAAGGCACTAAAAAATTCTACAATGAAATAGTTTAGATCAAAGCATGCAAATGCATAGGAATGACCAAGTCAAGATATATTTCCAATTAAAAATCGTAAGAGAGATTTTAAAAAATGGCCTTCACAGATGCCATACATCCAATCTGATTGAAATTAAACTATTTTGCAAAGAATTGGAAAAAAAAATGCCTCTGAATGTATGAATCCAGAAGAGACATACAGCAAAAGCCTTACAACTATTAATGCAAACTTTTGTTAAGCTCTTCAAAACTGTGTTAAAAATGTGTTAAAGTTCAAGGGGCCTAAATTATTTTCAATGCTGTAGGAGTCATTACGACATACAATCGCAACATAAATTCTAATATTATATTCTAATATTAAGGAAAACTTGAAAAGAAGCAGGCTTAATGGAGATGCCAATTAAGTGGTGATCTATCCATGAATGCAATAACCTTCAAAGCTGATAAGAATATACCAGATAAATGGCACACAAGGAGATACAACCTGTGCAAGAGCTGTCATTCTTGCTGCATCATGGATACCTCTCTAAGCTTTCGGACACACTCTGTTTTTCATTGGGAGGGAGAGAAACGTCAAAAGATAATGGCTGGAATACACAGATGACAACAGATCCTTTCACTGGCAGGCAGGGTTAGAGGAACCAGTATGTCAGGGCTGAGCTGGTAGCCAGAAAGGACACACATCCACCACCTAAAGTGGAGGGTGAGAAAGGACGGAGAATATGGGTCGAGACAAGACCCGTGTGTGTGAGGGGTTGTGACAAATTGATGATGGCAATGGCGATGAAGGGAGATGGCAAAGCCTGTGTCAACTTTTCAACACCTGAGGATAATGAGGAGGGATGCAGGAATCAGACTGGGAACATTAAACATCGACATGCAAATTAAGGAAGAAAAGAAATATTACATAGACGTAATAAAGAGAATTACAATACTTCCTATCTCGAAAACGTACTAGGAAATCCTTTACAGTCTAATCCTTATGACAGGTTAAAATAACCTTCTTCTAACCCCTTAACAAGAAACAAGAAGCTTTATTGCTTCTAATAATAACACTAACACTCAAATCCAGGAGGCCTCCTTCCCAGCCTGTGTCCCTCTGCATGCAAAGGGACTTTGTTCTGGGCATTTCCATGATCAAAGGTGAAGATGCCCTTGGGATACACACAGGGAGGTTATTCTCCATAGGTAACCTGCCATCATAGGGTCAGAACAGATGACAAGGCTCTGTCAGCCAGTGGTGATATTAATGATTCAACCCCAACCACTGAGGGAGGGTAAGAAAGCAAAGAAGATGCAGGGGGTAGCATGGAGGGTGGGTAGTGCTGTGGTGGTGCTGCTTGACTAGTAAAGGACTAGATGTAGTTTATTTAGCAGTCCAAAATATCAAATGCCTATCTTAAAGTAATATATATTAATAAAGTCATATATATATATGACTTTATTAATTCATACAGAGTACATGTTAGGTTGTTGACTCTCACTCAGTGCTTAATAAATACACACAACTGATGTTGAAGTTACTTAAGATGTGTTTGCTCAATTATCTCACAACTCTAGGACTTGATGCAAAGTCTGTCTAGTGTGAAGAACTGCAAATAATTGTAATTTTCTTTTTTTATTATTGTTGAGTTAAAAGACACTTTGGGTAACCATTACTCAGCAGCACTTATAGAATTTCATAAAAATGAGTACAAAGCACAGTTGGTGGTTGAGACTCCTCAAACTCCCCTTTCATGTGCCACAATAGCAGATTGTTCAAACTGATAACTCTCCACAAGGTAAAGGGGTGAATGCCAGAGAAATGTTGTTTATGTATGTACATCATGGAATCAAACAGAAAACAAGTTGGATTGAACTGGTTTTCATCTAGATTGGCTAAACCTATGAAAATATTACTTTTTTTTCCTGATCTGTAAACATACCAAAATTGCATGAACAGGTCTCATTAACCACAGCATTTCAATGTGGAAGTGGATATTGACTGGAAAGGGCTTGCAGATAGCCATTATTTAATACCACACAAAGTTTAAAATGAAATCATGACGCAGAAAAATGTGTTAAGTTGCTTAAAAGGAGGTATTTAAAGTACTACATCTAGCAGACTTCTGTGCATTCTGATTATTTTTGCTCTTTCTATATTTTTTTAATTTACTAGTTTTAATTTTGTGCACAACTGTTTTGCATATGACAAGGTGCCATTAGGGTTGAACGACAAAAACTATTGCGATGATGGTGATGATAAAATAAAAACACAACCACAACCATGAATACAAAGGGTTGTTTCTGGACACAAAGTATAGTCTTTCAAAAATATTAATAATCAGAATGGAAATTATCAAGCTGAATTTAATTTAGCATGTAATTAATTGATTGCTTATTGTGACAGATTTACATAATATAATAAGCAATATGTGCTTATTTTCTTCTTTTCTTTCTTTTAAGTGTTAACATTTCCAACAGGCTAAAAATTACATTAACATTTAAAATGCAAGTTCATAATACTTTGAACATATTAACCAGCAATTATTGCATTCCAAACACCCCTTTTGTGATATAAATATTTCATGCAATATTACAATAACATTATATTCCTGTATATTGTGCAGCCCTGTCTGTAATCTGCTATTAGAAGATAATTTGCATTTATCTTGTGCAATTTTTGAGGGGAATTAGCCAAGAGTATACTCAGTCAGACACCAGAAAGTGTGAAGGAATGGAAGCAAAGTTGCTGTGTTCAGGTTGCTTCTTTTGAGTTTTTAGTCATGGAACATGCCATCACTTGAGAAACAGGCCTGAATCAGAGTTAAAGGATACACACATTGATTGCTTGAAGATTTATCTAATTATTTATTTATTTTAAAATTTTAGAAGGATACATTTATTGTATAAGAACAGGATATTTAATACCTCAGATATAATACCCTCTCTCTTAAAAGTTCTTCCTTACCAATATCCCCTGCATATTTTGCTTCTGTTTGACTTCTGTGCCTTGTAACTTAACTTCCTCTGGTGGCACAAAACTTACATTCCCAAGTCTGTTTTTTCGATCACAGATCTTATTTTCTCTTTATTTTCTCTTTACTGTTCAATCACTTGCTTTTTGGGAATGTGCCAGTTTGGCTTATAGAGTTTACTTCACAAAAAAGAGAAACAATTTGTGAAAGAGGCATTACAATGGAAATTATGACAGTTTTGAGGGGGGGGAAAGGGAAAGAAAGCTGAGTGAACATGAGGAATCTAGCTCTCAAACCAATTTGAGATAAATATTTTAAATATGAGTAATGCTAGCCATGCCAATAGCAAAAATAAGGTGTATAAACGAAAGGAAGGAAATGTATTTTCAATGCTGTTTAATATAGTTGTAAATAAGAAACCTGAATAAACTAAAAGTGGCAAAATCATAAATTAGCCCTCCAAAATTCTGATTGTTTCACCTTCATTTTCTGGTACTGAGAACCAGGGGACAGTGTGGATATTAAAAGTCACCAAAGAAGGGGACAACATTTAACCTCCATGCTCACAACAGTGTTCAGGGAATGAATGCTATATTTCTGTGTCACTGCACTAATTGGGTCACCGATGCGGCACACCAGGATATTTCACTTGAGAGAGCGAAAACTCCTCAGGCACTGGGCCGGGTATTTATTGCCCAAGGCCAGTGCTGTCACGACCTGCATACAGCCTAACCTTGTCAGACATAAAATCTGCATCACGCTCAAATTGATGTTTTACTATGTGACACACTATGAATATTACATTACAGGACCGTAGACGTTGTCAGTCAAAACAGAACAGCCCTCCTCACCAGTAAGTTAAGCATGCAAGTAGAAGGAGAAAAAGGGTAGGGAAGGGAGTTTGAAGGGGGGGGGGTGGGATGAGGCAGGCGGAGAGCGAGAGGGGAATAAAGACAAAAAAAAAGAGAGAGAAGAAAAGATTATTCAAGAAAGGCATGGGTGGTAAATGATTAATAGGAAACACAGAGTCAGAAACAAGCACTTAGGGCTAAAACAGACAAAAGAGAGTATGCTTTTCGCCTTTTATCACATTTCATGTAAAAGACCCTGACAAATGGTGGTCATATTGCCTGACTCGGGGCTTGGCTTGATGTTTAATGCATCATCTGCTCTGGTAAGGCAGGGTAGTAAACACTCATTTGTGGCGATGACTAGTCACACATGAAATCCATTTTGCAAACTGGAGTGTACCGAGGCCAGTTGACAAAGCTTTTAGAGTGATGAAGCTGAGTCCACAGTCTGGTTATGAAATGCAAACGCTGGTGGTCAAAAACTAACATCTTGAAATTTATTGCAATTTACAAAAAACACAGTCTCTTAGTAGTGGTAGAAAACTTGCCTACATAATACACATAATAAGAATAATTTTGGAATTTTGAATTGAGGTTGTGGGTTAAAAGTTAAACTGATATATTTCCTGAAATAAATTTAAATTAAGGTAAATCTTAAAGGCCTTGTTTCCACTGAGCCATACTAGAATAGGTATTTTTGTTATTTTGACATTTTATTCTGCCTCAAAATAATAGTCCCTTCACCTGCTGCACATCTAGTTATTTGGTCCCACTTGTTCTTTGTAATAGTAATCAGTCTCTTATATAATACATCGGTTCCCCCCTGGTTCTTTCAGTCATTGGCACCAGCTCAATGTCACACCAGTTAACTCCTTGTTTTCTTCCTTCATTCTACCAACACCCCAGTATTCTTATACCATTCAATAAAAATACAATTTCACTTTGACTTTTCCAGCCTCGTGCCTACTTATTTTAAAATCTGAACTGAAGCGTTGTGCAAACTTAAAACTGTTTTTTTTTTTTTTTTTTAATCAATACAGAAATGAGGACAAGAACTGAATATAAAAAAATCTATTGTACACTGGTCTGAAATAAACCTAAACGTGATGCCAGATGTCCACTTTGGTCTTTGATACTTTGTTGACTAGCTGTAAGCTTTGAAGTTACGAAACAATTAATGTGGATTTGTAGTAAATGAAGATGCTAAGAGAGTTGTGGAACAAGCTTAACATTGAGGTCATGGAGCTTCCAGTCTCAATAATATACAAGTCAACAAAAAGCAGATACACAAAAAAAAAGCATTGGGAATATGAAAAAAAAACATTTTTCAATAAATATGAAAAGGATTTAATTGAAATAGAGCCAAATTAATTTTTTAAAATTTTTTCTTTAATCTAGAGAAGTATAAATAATATGTAAACATGTTATTCTTTTGAAAAATAGTAAAAAACAGCTAAAAATATATATGTTTTAAATATATATATATTTTATCTGTTTTTTTATATATTTAAAACAATATATATATATATAAAAAAATATATATATATATATATATATATATATATATATATATATATATATATATATATGTTTAACAGATGGGTGTCTCATTTTTTATCAAAAGCAAACTTTTCAGTTCAATGAAAATTATCTTAAATCTAAACCTACCATCAGTATAAATAATTACAGATTTAATCCTATTCATAAACGTTACTCCATGAAGCAACAGACCTGTATCTCTGGTAGTCGTCGTCATCCTTATCCAGGCTCACCAGCTGGTTGGGGCAGGCCTCGTTTCCCAGTAGGCTTAGGTACTCGAGCGATGGGGTCACATCAGCTAAGTGTTCCAGCAGGGCCTCGATATCAGTCAGGTGTCAAAGGGTAGATGTCAAGGACCTAGAGCTGTTAATTACATTAGCATTCACTACGCACACAACCCGTCCCAGGCCTGTCTGCACTAAAACACGTCACTGTCAAATTTATTGAAGTGCTCAAAGAGGCTAGTCAGTGGCTTTGTGAGAGTGGGCAGACAGAGGTGCAATTTAAGGTGCAGGCTTTGGCATATAGCACTGACACAATTTGGCTCCTGCTCTGACTCTTTCTCTCAAATTTCTTTCATTTCCTAGGTGGCCGGGTGCACAACGGTGACAAAATGATGGATGCCCTGCGGTTCAAATAGTCCATGCTTCTCGGAGCTACGCTGTGGAAAAGTTTTGCGAAACATGGAAAAAAAAACAAACAGCCCCTAAGCAGGCACATTCATCACTAATACATTCGCTTGGAAAATTGAGCCCCAAAGTGTCAAAATACAACTGCACTAATGCGGCGCTCTAGCTTTAAAATGGCACCGTGCCACGACAGGATGTACATAATTGGCCTATTAGCATGTGCCGACCACTTCACAACCGAACTGAGCACACAGTCCCAGATGAACAGTTCAAGGAGTCCCAGTTTTAATGTTGACTCTGGAAGTGTGCATGTGTGTGTGAATTTGTGAGAGAGGGAACATCGTTACCCAGCAGGATCTGCATAACCAAAGGAAAACGGGACACATTGCCGAACCTGCTCTGAGGCTGAGAGAGGAAGTTCGCACTTCTCAGACTGATCATAAACAGCTTTGCAATATGTTTTACATCTATGCCTAAATTTACAGCGACGCCACAGAGCTGTGGCTTTAACGTGTTTGCAATGTCTAGTAACTAGAAAATACGCTAGTCAGTGAAGTAAAATGTGAATATCTGGAAATCAATTAAAAACATGGTACTGTTAATTCAAGGGCAGATTATGAAAATTTTTTGTTTTCAAGCTATGTATTAAAAAAAGCCAAAATATAAATAAAGGATGTCCTTTTATTTCTACTCTGCAAATAAAAGTGTGTTATTGTAACTGTTGAATCTGATTCCACTAGAGGTCCCTGTAGTTCAAAAACTAGTCATGTGTGTAGCTGTGTGACAGCCAAGTTCTTCTACACAAAGTGTTTCCTGCAAAGCCACATCATTACAAAGAGACACTTTCAGACAATAGGGAATTGTACTCGCTTATGAAAGAGGGAAAAACAAACAGTTTGATGTAATTTATGTCTGGAAATGCAATGTAAATTATGGCCTGAGTTGATTCTTTTCAAAGGATATTTGGTTCTTATTGAGTGTCAGGGTGTGGAGCTTGGGTAACCTGGGCAACTGGAGGTCATTTCCAAGCAGATTGTTGTCGACGACCAACTCTTCCAACTCAGTAAACATTTTGAGGCCTTCCAGCGACCTGTAATAATAAGGAAACAGTAAAGTGGTTATGGCTCCAAATCTGCTCCGTGGTTATTGTGCAAAAATAAATATTTCCGCCTCTCTCCTTTCATATGGCAGGAGAGCGTGGGCCTGAGCCTGTCACTGAACTGAATGACAAGAATTTGTGGTGCTGAGCTCCCCTGGCATGGCGAGGCATCCTTCAGTGGCTGGCAGGATGAGGGATGGGGGTCACTTGTGAGTAGCCAGGATTCAAAACAAAAGGCTTCAGAAATGCAGCGGGCAGGATGAATTTGTCAATGTCTTGTGCCTTGAGGCGCCCAGTTTCGCCTGACCCTAACCCTCCATTCCCAAGACAAATCACTCTGTCACAGTTCACCTTCACTCCCCAGACACAAATTTAACTTGTCATCCATCATTTTCACAGAGGAACTGGGATACACTCACAATCACAGATGCAGCAGAAGGGGAAACTTTTTTTTTTTCTGCCACTGCGTCATGATAGGGGGGTTTAGTGTTCAGATTACAACATCAAAGCTTTTTTTCTTTTAAAAGGAGGAAACATTTGGCCCTTCCGTTCATTTTTATGACACATTGCACAGAGGTGAGGGGTCATCCCAGCTTCTTTCCTTTCCACCTCTCTCACACATATACAAATTAACACAGGCATAAAATTGACAGAAGGTGGTGTTAAAAGTTATGTTAGAGCCCTGCAAAGTTCAAGTCACAGAAGCCACACAAAAGGCGATGTGTGTGCTGTCTAATCCTTCACTGTCAGAGTGCCATGTTAAAGCGTCCTGGGAGACTTCACTGACATTTAAATCTGACACACTGCAGACACTGAACTTCTCGAAACCTCTTACAGTTCGCAGTTCAAATGAGAACTGTTATAAATTCAATCAGATATATTTAATCAATAGGTATTTTAGTAAATTTTATATTTTAAGCTTATTTTTTTAAATATATATAAATATGCACACAGTAAAATAAAAGAAGGATGACATCAAGTGTCATGAGAAAACATTCCAGTGAACAATGTCACATTCCGGCAGGAAAAATTCAGGATACGATGACAAAAAAAGCTGCAGCATGACACAGGATCTGCGTCAGTGTCAGAGGCTACATATCATCAGCTACATTTTGTTTTAAACAACCAAACTGATATGAATTAGTTTATTTATTATTTTATTTTATTTTTGGGGGCGCTTAAAGAATATGGGGATTGGGATGTTGGAATTTCGTAGTATCCAATATGACTACTGCACATCCATATTTTCTAGCATGTCTTTTAATCAGAGGCACAGATAGAGCCAAAAAAAAAAAAATGTAATTGGTTGGGGTGGAATACATTATTACTACGTCATATTGATGAAGGTAGTGACCACCACAAACACTTAGCAAATTCCACTGTTTTCTGACTCATAAAATGAATCTTGACAACTCTGGGGTGCGAAGTAATTTCTAGCGCTAAGTGATTGAAATACATTTTGAACACAGCATAAGACACCAAAAAAAACCAAAAAAAACTCATAGATGGATAACTCCTGAGAAAGTTTTTTTTTTTTCCCTCAATCAACTGTGTAGTCTAACTATTCAAATTACTTAGAGATCAGTTAAAAACTTTAAATAATCAACAAAGAAAATTACTGCAACAGCATTTAGTGTAGAAAAAGGTCATTTATTCTTTATATTTTTGACTGGCAGGAGAGTCAAGAGTGAGAAGACATCAACACACACACACACACACACATATGCATACACACTGACAAGGAAAGTTGACAGCACCCTGCCAGTGTGCTGGCAAACCTGCCCGCTGACAACCTCTTATCAGGAATGGTAAATGCAGCAGCAAGATGGATGAACGGAGAGAAGTGGCAGGTTTTTTTTTTTCTTTTCAAATTTGGTTTGGGTGTGTCTACACCCTGTGGCACTTCTCATTTATTAAGAGATAGAAAGCATGTCAAAGTAGATCATTCTTACCTCGGAATTACACTAATAAGAAATATACTTCTTACATATATTTGTATATTCAATTGTGCTCTTTTTCCATTTGTGGATGATGGAAAAATGTTGAAAAAATGTTTTGTCTTAATTGTACATATAGGTATCAATGAAACAAACATGAAGTCCTAAAACAACTAGAGCACATTAGGAAGAACTTGCTATTATGTTACAAGTATAATATTTATTAATGAGTAGTTGAGAGAAATCTCCTACCACCTTGGATAAACATTTAATTTTCTGTGAACAAAAGGTTGCAAACAAACTATAGCCAACTGTGTGTGTCTGATGGGCTGCAGTCCTGTGGGTTATGTTATTAGCTGCTCGGTTAAAGGGAGCCGCATGGCACAGGGGGGAGCCTTATTAATTGTTGTTTTCATGTCACCACCACTGCGTGCACTGGCTGATTTAATCAGTTAAATTCACAGCCAGGGGAGAGCCACTAGGTCCCATCCAGCATTAGCTACAGAGCTGGGATTGAACTTCTAATACTCTCCAGCTCTCTATGCTCCCCTCTGCAGACTTCCATAGCTGCTTTCATTACTTTTTATAAGCCTTGTTGTTTTAATGTGCAGCTTGGAGAACTAACAAAGTTTAAGCACTGCAGAAAAAGCACTTTCCTTAATAAAAAAAAAAAGCTGAAAAAAAAGTTTTCTTTTTCTTTTTTTTTCTTTCAAAACACTAATGAGAATAACTGCCTGCAACTGATGCTTGGTAAAAGTTGGGAATCAAGAAAAAAAGAAGAGCCAAAAATGATATTGTAATGATAAAATATACACTTCTCTTTGTTTATTTCTATTCTTTAAAAAGAGCAGCAATAACTGCATGATTTCTTCAAAAACACCAATTGTCCTTTGTATTTTTAAGAAGCTGACTGTTAAAAAGTAAAATAAAATACTTTATGAGTAATAATTAATTCGAATCAGAGTGGAGCAATTTGGTACATATTTAGAAAAATAAATATGTACCATATTTGATCAAACGACTTTATGTTAAACCTCTATCATGAAGAGACCGAGCAGCAGTAGCTTTCAGAGACAGAAAGGCGCTTTAACGAGGTGAGGCAATGAATCCTGCACTTGTTAAGATAATTATGATCAGCCTCATTGTCAGAGCTAATACTTCACATGGGCTGTCTTTACGCTTTGACTACCACTTAGCCTGTGTAAGCCCGCCATTATACATCACACAACGCTGCCTGCATATCGGTGTACGTGCTTTGGAGCTTACATAAGTGGTGGGTGTATGTGCTGAAACCACCATTATCTACAAATATCCTGCCGACGGAGCCCCAAGAGGAGGTAGATACATTTTTAGCAGGAGCAAAACCTCAGCAGAGGAAGTAGAGGATGTGAGAAGCCAGACAAGGACATTTGAGAGGAGACGCTGACCCAGAGAGCAGCTTTCCCGGATCAATACACTAATACTGATGCAGACATAGTGATTGATAAACCACAGCTGACAACAGAGGGAAGAAAACTCTCGCTTGTTATTGGCTGGAATGTCAGTCACTTCTGCCAGTGGTGTGCACCAGTGTCATGTTGGATACCCTCAGGCAACACATGAAAAATTAAGAACAGCAGTCTTGGCTACTTTACATGTGTTACACAGTCTTCCATCTGCTGCTGAAACTGTGGCCTGAGTGAAGTTGCTCTTGCTCAACCTATCATGCATTAATACAATGCATTCTCTATTACTGTAGAACCACATCTGGGCTCCTGCACAGTACTTCGAAAATGTCCTTGAATTCACATCCAAATCTAAGGACTTTGAAAAGCTGGAGAGGCTTTAGAGATGAAGTCCACAGTCCGGCAGCTGAAGTCCTCTCAGATGGTTGCATAATTGCAGAAAACAAGGAAATCTTACTTTAAGTTAGGCCAGCTGGATCTGCAGAGTTGCAGGCACGCTGACATCTTTTACAGAAGGAAACAGATAACTGTTTGATGAATTGACCAATTCCAGGGCTATGATAACCTTCATGTGAGCATTACACACTTTTAAGAGTTCACTTCAGATTATTTGCAAGGATATGGTACTGTAATAAATAGAGTACAGAAAGTGGATCTCAAATGACAACTGTGTGTGGACTGGCAGTGATACACTTAACAAGGGTGAAAGGATGAGTTAGGGAAAGGAATGAAACTAGAGACACACTAAACTAAAAAGTCAATAAAGAATCTAAACCATGAACTGCATTAGACAATACTTTAAACTTTTCCATATTTTGTCATGGTAAGAGTACAAAACAAAATGTTTATTGGACTTTTTTGTAAGAAGTGAACACAAAAGAATATGAAAATTGTGGCATGCGTCTCTAAAACTACTTTGTTGGACTTGGAGCCACAAACAATTTGAACCATGACTCTACGGGATATTTTGCCCATCCTTTGTAAAATAGCTCAAGCTCAATTAGACTGAACACAAAACCATCTCTGAACATTGATTTTCAATTCTTGCTGTGGATTTGCAGTTGGATTTAGGTCTGGGCTTTGACTTAGCCAATGTAGCACATGCATACGGATTTGATTTAAACCATCCACCCTAGCTCTGGCTGTACATTTAGACTTATCTTGTTGGAAGGGAGAGAATCTTTCATAGTCTCAGGCCTTTAGCCCTGTATTTAGCTCAATCCATCTCCCCATTTTTTATTTTATTTTTTTTTTCACTTCACAAATCACTGTGCATGTAGATCAAAAAGTTAAGTTGTAGACTCATCTGACCGAAGCACTTTCTTAAATTCTCTTAAATTATTGTGTTCTCTACATTTATACTGAGACTGAAATTATACAAAGGAGAACTCTAGAAAATATTGAGTGTCTTCTGATGGGAATTGATTTAATTGCATTTTATTAAAACGTATCACAGTAAGTAACACCAAAAAATGTACACCATATTCTTTACATTGTATTGTAAACCTTGTTAAATCCAATAGATCATTTTCCTGCCACTACACAATCTCTCACTACTTTGTGTTGCTTGATCACAAAGTCCCAAAGTCCTATTTAAGTTGGGGGTTGTGACAAACGTTTGAAGGACATGAGTATTTTTGTAAGGCGTTGTATATGATGCTCCAAAGTAATTAAATATAAAATATTACTTCATGTTTACTCTCTGTGAACTCCATTTCACATGGCTTAGCAGGGTGTGCAGTTCATCACTATAACCATCAAGAAACATGGAAAAAGAGGCAGGAACATCCAAAAATAACGCATCAAAACACCAGTGGAAATTGCTCCTAAAAAGTGACATTATCTGCAAAGAAAATTGATGCCCTGCAACCCCTTCAACATCCCTCCTACCACCTCCACACAGCTCTGATCGGGTCTGTTCCAGCACTCTCCCCTCCAGCTACAGTTTGAGGCCTTCGTTTGTTTCCATACGTGCATCTCTGATGGCGACGGCGAATTAGACTGTCATTATCTGTCTCCATCTCCCCCACAGCTCTTCTTCGTTTTTCACCCCTTTTTTTTTTTGGCGCACACATGCAGACAGTCTCCGATCAGTGCGGCACTCCCTCCCTCTACGCTGCCAGGCCTCAGGTGGCAGTCATTTAAAGATCACACATCCAGGACACACATAGTCTTCCATGAATACATGTCAATTCACACATGGAAAGGGGATTACATGTCTCCTCCCAGGCAGCTGCAAATTACTATTAATGGCAATGCAAATCATTAGAGTACATTTGGCGCCGGCAGCAAATCTCTTCTTTATGTGGCTTCACTCTAATCTGTTTTGAATATTACTCTATGCTCGCTCCTGATAGGTGTTAAAGTATTACTAACTACAAAGCTGTCAATTGGAGATGGAACGTCATATTTTACTTCAAGGAGGGATTCGCTGCTTGATAAAAAAGAAATGAAAAATCTATTCTACAGCGCACAAACAAGCCAAAGACAAAGCAACCTGTGAAATATAATTAGCAAAGTTCTTTATAATGAAGAAGGTAAATGTTACTTCTTATTACTACAGAGGAACCTTGATAAATTGAAACATAATTGAAAATCAATTAGATTAAGACCTCAAATTTAGGATCTGCAAATCACAGCTAAGGTTCATAACAGTGTGAACTATTCAATCATTTACTTCTACTAATTACTAACTAAAGCTCAAAGAAAAAAAAAAGCATTTTTGAATTTTTAGTTAGAATATCAATTTTATTTACCATCCAAGTATCCTAATGAAAATGTTCTAATACTAGATGGATGGTCTTTTTGTTTTAATTAATGCATGAAAGTAGTGTTGCATGGAGGCGATCAGCCTATGTCCTTGATGATGTTCTAAAGCCTCGCACACCTTTACTCCTGCACTTTTTCCTTCCACTCAACTTTTCATCAATGTGTTTGGAGGCAGTGCTTTCTTTGCCCATTTTTGAAATATTTTTTTCTTTCTTTAATATTAACATTTTCTGTACTTTGAACATTACTGTACTGAGTTGTATTAACTGTAAACCATAATAATCAAAATCAACACTTGAAATATGTCTCTTTTCATATAATTAATCCATACATTATTTGAGTTTCACTTTTTGAATTGACATACTGAAATAAGATGCACCAGTGTGATGGATAAAAGGTAAATTTAAAACATCAACACTGTGGAGTGTCAGATATAAATGTAAAACTAGCTCTTATGAATGATAATAGGACAGCGAATCCTGCCGTGTTTGAGTAATAGACTACCCCTGTGGATATTCCTGCTGAGTGTGTGAGGTTAATATTCTCTCTCTCAATGTCATTAGTGCTGGCAGAGGGGCTAAGAGCACTGTGAATGAGACAGGGGCTGATCCTATCAACTCAGACACACCACCTCTTCCTGCAAGCACACAAAAATCAAAGCCACTGTACCGAGGTCAACGTTCCTGAAATCAGCCTGCCCTCCTGCTTCCCCTTGCACCTCAAATCCCTGTCTGATTAATGACCCTGGACCAACTCTAGCCAGGGGATAAGGACTTGACAGACATTCCTGTCAGCTCCAATCTCATAAGCCTTCCTTGACCCCAGTTTGTCCTGGGATGAAGTTTAAGCTCTAGCAGCGACCCAACGCAAGGAACTGAAAGATTGCATCAGAAAGGCAGACGTCTATTTTAAAATTTCAGCAAACTGAGCTTGCTGCGCGTCAGAGCATTAACACCTACCTCCCATGTTTAGAACACCAACAACTGTACATTGTAATAAACATCATGGTGGCAAAATACATCATCTTAAGCTAAGATTTCGCCTCCCCTCACCGACAGAGGAGTCCTCTCAGTACAGCCATGTGTCTTGTGAATGTTTGTATTGAAAGATTAGTTGTCTATCCACATGACAAATACCCTCCTCTTTCAGTGAACGGGAGCTGAAAATCAATTCGCTGATGGCATCTCAGTCAGTGAGCACATCAATGCGGCACAAACAAGCAAGGGTTCACGCATCTTTAAGCGTGCATATGAAGCCCTAAAGTTATCTATCAGGGTCAGTCAGCCAAAGCGTATTGCAATAGGGGACACTTCACATAGAGCTATGACTTATTTATGGTAAACAATATACACAAATATGGAGTACAGTACATAAAAACTGCTTGGGAAATAAGCTGATATAAAATATTTGCAAATAAACTAAGGGAAAAAAGTGTTAAATAATAGATGCTGCGATCTGTGAGGAAGAAACCCTCAGTGCCCTGTCTCCCCGTACACTCTGTCATTACAGTGTTCAGGCTCAGTGCCTGTCAACATTTCCCTGAGAGGGGGAGCCAACCCGCATTACGTTAGAGTGAGTTCAACTGTCAACTGCCAGCCATTTGTATGCCTCAGCATCCACCTAATAGCAAATAATCACTACCCCGCGCTCTCTTCATGGCAAATGATCGATGTTGTCTTGATGTCTGATGGATGACCCTGCCACAGTGATGTCCAGGCATGCATTAAAAACCACCTCTATGAAAGGCCTGTCAGTCTGATGAAGCGGCACGCTTGCGCTCGGGCACGTGTGCGCACTCACTGACGCTGAGGAATGCATGCACACGGACAGGGGAGAACATGAACAAAGCGAAAGAGGGCCATTATTCAATTCCAAGCTAAAGACTAAAGTTAATTTCTTTATATTAGGGAAAAATTTGGTAATGTGACAGGACCTGTGGTGTGATTGCTCGGCGGCATTAGCAGAGGTAGACTACTCAGGGACCACCTGGGATGATTTTCTTCCTCTAAGCCTCTCTAGAACATACAAACAGCTCCCTATTACCCCTCAATGTTCAGATTAAAATGCACAACACCACAATCTTTGATCTCCCACTTGCTGACACAAATCCTTTCAAGCCTCAACATTTTCCTGCAAAGGTAATTAGTGCTAATTAAAAAGTTTCGAAAGCAGTCTATGGCTGATGTCAATGCTGCTGCTGTTGCTCAGGCTCGCCCTCTGTCAGATTACCCATCTACCCCCTCCCTGGGCCCTGCGGAAGAATGTGTCAGCTGTGTTCCTGCCTTCTTTCTGCATCGAATCTCATAACTAGACAACACCAGTCTGCCTGGAACATTTGTAGAAGCAGGATGAAATCTGGGAGCCCAGTAAGGGGTCTAAGTGGTGATTCTTCCCCGCTGGCAAACCTGTGCTCTTCAGGGGAACGTGTAACGACACTTGTAACAAATATGATTCCCACAAATTGAACAGGTGTAGTCTTTAATTGGGATATCCTAGCTTTGGGGAGCTTGTAAACACGGAGTAATTACCCTGATAAGGAATTCAGTTTGCTGAAAATATCATTGCAGTGAAACATATCATTTAGCAAATATGGCTATTTGCATAATAACAAGCATAAAGAGCCAAAACATTCATGTATCTTAATATATAAACAGATCTGTAATTAAAGATCTTCCTTTGCAGGGAGATAATAAGAATAATTTTTGATAAAGACACAATTTAAGCAGTCAAAAAGTGCTTTCACTCATTCAGTGGCCTGTCTTACCGCTTTCATCAAGCCATTATTGTAATATAATTAGCTGCCTTTCCAGCATATTATTAAGTGGCTCGCTGAGTGTCAGGTACACCAGCATCTCAGACATGGCATACGAGTGCAAGCGCGCGCACACACACACACACTCACACACAAAGCCATGTCTTTTCACTGAGTTTCAAAAAGATAATTACATAATCTCAGCATGGAGAGCAAGCAGAAAAGTGATAATTAGACAAGCATTCCTGCCAATTTACATATCATGCTTTGTGTTTTCTGCATATGCTACGGAACCTGCTGAACTCCAATCTACAACCAAATATGGTAATACTGTACTAGTAGAGATGCACCAAGATTCTTGCTGGTGATTACAATGGAACAATTTTACACTATTGCTCCATAGCAACGGCTTACGTTGCAGAATGGTTTACTAAGGCACAAAACTGACTAAATTAGTGTCTAATTCATGGTTTTGTAAAGTAGTGTGGTCAATGACGTCATCCATCCATTTAAGCAGGAAATAATGGGCCAGCCCCTCTCATACTCCTTCCTTGATGCAGATCTACAAGGGACAAACAATGGTGAGTAAAAAGGAAAACAAATACCATGAATATACTTTGAAACAAAATAAACAAGTTCAACCAATAGTCAAGAAGTAGTAGCTTTAACCTAAACATATAAATAGATGGAAACTGCAACATAATGCTAACACAAACAGACCCGGGATAGTAAGTGAAGCAAAGTTGCAAACTAATGTTTAAATTTAAGCATTATAACCAACTAGAGGAAGTACGTGAATCAGAAATAAGAGTAAAGGAGAAGTGGTGAACAGAAACTGGACCACTTTGTCACATAGCTAAGGAAAGAACACTGTCATCAGTTACCTGTTTCCAGTATCAGTGGGTGAATAAAAGGCTTAAGAAACTTCTAGATACAAACTATTTTCTACAGTAGCATGATGGCTATTTATTCCGGCTGCTACAAAAAAAAAAATTTGATGTCAGCAGCTAACAGGAACCTCAACAACTCAACAACGTACAGCAAAGTTGCCCTGTTTTATACTTCTGGAGAGTCTTATTATGTTTGTTACTGAGCATGATGGATTAGGACATATAGTCAGACTCAGTACTGTCTAGCTCCTACTTTCCCTACAGGAATTACAGACGTTGACTGCCGTAATTAAATCTAATTATGCTAATCCAGCTAAATGCTAGAATATCATGCTAAAGAAAGTTTATAATATCTCAAATTATTATTTTGTATACGTCTTGAAATATTAGGGGAAAACCCTTTTTAAGTGCATAGCTGTGTAATGTAGTCTGGTCTCTCACAGTAGGTTATACAATAGTTAATAGTGATCATTCAGAGAAAAGCTAATTAGGGCCAGTTTAGAACATAATAAATAAAGGGATGACAACACATAACAGCAACTTGGAGCTTTTTCCTGCAAAATTAAAGTTGAACACAACCTGTGATTTAACTTAAATGCATCTTATAAAAAAGTAGCGTCTTACGTGTTCAAGGATTCAAAAACAGAAAAGGTAATTTTAATGAGTAAATTAGAACAGTTTCATTTTCAATTTATCTAGAAGGTAGAAAAAAAAACATATTTTGTTGTCATTTATAGAAATTGTAATTGTTCAAAATGAGCAGTGGCTGATCAGAGCCTCACAAAGTAGGTATGCCAATCTGAATTAGAGTAATATTAATATGGACTCAGTAAAACAGTAGCAAGATACTGCCAAAACTAATCAAGAGAGCCGGATTTAGTGATTTAAAGTCAGAGGGTGGTCTTAACCAATATGTTGCGTGGTGCTACAAAAAATCTAAAATATGTTCTGCTTCTAACAAATCTATTATTAGGCTTGCTGACTGACGCGGAGGTGTGCCAAAGAGACACACAGAAAAAGGAAAACAAGAAAGTTATTGATTTGACCTTTAGAATAGTTCCTCCTTTCTTCATTGTTGTTTTCGTCCCATCTTACACAACAAAAGAATATAATGGGGCATGTCACTGCAGAAGTCAGTTTGAAATCAAATGGCATCATTTTAATTTAAATGTTACATTCTTGTGACATCGCTGCCGATGCATAATTGGCACTGAATCCTGGTTTGGATGTACATATTTATCATTTTGTGTGAGACACTCAAAGACTTCGACGGATATGCTACTTTGATGGGATGACAGTCAAATGAAGAAAAAAATAGAACTGCAAATCAACTGTCACGCTGTCAGTTAAGGTTTTTGTCACAAACTAGCGCATAAACATGCAGGATTAGAAATAGCAAACAAGCTGTAGGCCAGATTCACTGTCCTTGCTCTAGAAGTATGTAAATAGGCTAATTTAATCCAAGTGGAATAACATTAAAGTCATGCATCGGAAAAATATAAGTAAATTATAGATGCTTATTGCGAGAGCACCTTATGCATTTAGAAAAACTTTCTCAGCTTAGGCAACATTTTATTGTATTTAAGTGATGAATACGGTTTGTGCAAATGTGTTTACTGAGTTTAAAGTACTATACATGTATTCAATTTGTGCTAAGTGAGACTTTTCTTCAGTTCAGTATTATTCAACTTATTTTTTTTCTCTGACCATGACCAGAAAATATAATTTCTGGTTAATGAGCATAGACTAACAAGGTAATCTTTCAAAGAGGGTTCTTTATGTCCACTCATGAATGGGAATACATAGAACTACTAAAGGTGTAACGGTACAGTATGTATCTCTTTTTTAAAGTCAGTTTTTTCTTAAGAGAAACAAATTTGCCAGCATATTATGTCTTAGGTAATTGTCTGTTCCTGGAGTACAACACTTGCATAAAGTTTTAGTTCAGTCTAGTCCAACTTTCATCTGATCAGATTATATTTTACAAATAACTAAGAAAAAAACACCTACATTTCATTCAAAACTACACCTATAATCATTGTGAATGTCCAGCAATAAGTACTAAACACTCTTATTGGAGTTAGATAGCAGTAAGCCGGTATCATACCTTGATCAGTGGCTCTCAAACTTTATTAAAGGTACCACCTCAATAAATTCCAGGTTATCCAAGTGTCATACTCTTGAATGATCTTATAGAAAATGATTAGACAGGATTTTGAGCTTTTTTTTGGCAGAAATGGAAAACAGTAAAAGTTTCTATAAGGTTATTCTTTTTGACAAATTCTAATGAACCAAAGATCAGAGTCCTTGGACATATGGTGTTTTTTTTTTTGCAGTTTGAGTTTATTGGCTCTAGATTAAATCTAGTGAGTGCAAAATTAAAAACAGAGGATCTTGATTGATCTTGGACTTCCAGTCTAACATTTTAAAAATCCCTGTATAATTTAAATGGTTACTTGCTTATATGGATTTACCTTTAATACATTGTGACCTAGCCATCAAATTATGTGAAAAGATGATTTAGAGACACTACTTTGTGATGGCATTGTAGCAGGATCTTACTTGGTCATATAAAAACTGATTGTAATGGACCTCTTAGGAGAGAAAAAGAAATAAATCCCCCCCCCTCCTCACAGTGTCTCCCCTCCCTTCCTTTCTCCTTGTCTTACTCGTGGCCCATTACCTTTACAGAGTGAGGCTCATTAAAGAAGGCAAGTTGAGTCAAATCTTTCTGTAATTCAGTGGAGGTGAATTGCTGTCAACATCATTAACCGTCATTTCTCCAACTCACTTCAGTACTTATGAAGTGTTCTTTCTTGTGTAATGATCCAAATCTCCACCGCGAACCAGTCTTCTTCAAAGGCTCTTGAGGACATACCACCCATGCCGACGCCTGACATGCTAGAGGGCAAGATTAAATGTGGCTCCATCATTACGCTCCTCTTTGTGGTTAAACAGATCCAGCACTACATCCCAACACTTCAGCTAGCAGGTATGGTTTCTCAGAACAAAGAGTAAAAGACAGATTAGTAGGCTGAGAATATTCACCAAAAGATGGACTTTTAGTGCAGACATGATTGAGTCCTATTTTATTTTTTTTTGTGAATACTCTGCCATTAAAAACTGATCAGCCATTTCGTCTGTTAGAAATCACAAGAGGCAGCTTGTATGATTGTTTTAAAATCCAGAGCTACCATAAATTTCTTGCTATTGATTCAACAAGGTCTCAGATATACTGTGTAAAAAATTAGGTCCATATAGATTGCATAACCTTGATGAGGAGATATTTACATACATACATACATACATACATACATACATACATACATACATACATACATACATACATACATACATACATACATNTGTGTGTGTGTGTGTGTGTGTGTGTGTGTGTGTGTGTGTGTGTGTGTGTGTGTGTGTGTGTGTGTGTGTGTGTGTATATGCAGAATATGTGACCTAACTTAGCATTAGCAGGTCTCTGAAGAACATGGACATGCAGAGGAGTTAGTAACTACCACCAGGTAGTTTCTTATTCTGATGTTCAGTTTGAACTTTAGCGAATGGCTTTTACCACTTCTACAGCAGACACCTTAATACATCGAGTTACTGTCAAGCTATTTGCTGAGTTGCTACTTATGCTATCAATCCATCAAAGTGGCCTCAGAGTGTGTGTTTATGTATCAGAATCCTGTCAATTTTTTTTTCTTCTGTTTTGAATCTGTTTACATTTACCTCATGAGGCTATGGTTGGGCTAGCTCCATGGCTAATTACACTGAGAGCAGCAACTGCTTGTCATGCTAGATGTCCTCCTAGTTCTGTCTTAAGGGAAGCCTTCTTTGTGCCAATGCCATTGTGTGTACCCCAGTGCTCCGTATCATGCTCTGCTATGGCCCCCAAGCCTTGTGTTGGGCAAAGCCTCTTTTGTGCACCCACCATTGTGTGGCCCGGTGCTGAGCCCCCTGCTAGGTAGGAACACAGACAAAGTGCAGCAGGGGAATGCTTCTCAGAGCCCTAAGACCTACAGTAAATCTTCAAACAATTTAGACAAACAAAAAAGGTTGCCACGCTGCAGTGGGAGTAGCTGAGGAAAAGCAGATGAATAAGCAACATCAATTACTGGGGCTTTGACCTGCGTGCCCCCACACCATGGCACACATTTCACACCAAATCGCCCCAGATTGAAGCTGACACTGCTGGAGTGGAAACACTGACCCCTCACAAAGCTAGTGCATCAAACTTAAGAGCAAAGAAAAGCAAGGGGCATTGACAACCTACATAGACCAAGGCCAACATGGAAGGGAGACAAGAAGGAGGAGTATGAATTTAAAACAAAAACTCCCACATAATAGGTCCTAGTTTGTTTCAAAGTGAGACAAAATGGCTCAATTTGAGACTTAGACCGTCGAATTGGCCCAGCTGAGGTACAAGAGGAACATGCAAGGGGACAACCGCATCAGGACACAAATAAGGAGCCTATGAGAAGAACAAAGCTGATGTCCAACAGGCTTACCAGTAACCCTAAGCAAGACTGGACCTTCTTTAAAGCTTGTTTGGCCTCCCAACTTTACCCCCCAAATGTGCCGCTTCCCCTAAAGTCTTTTCTTTCTGACACAAAGCCTTAGTCTTCTTTGTAAGCTTGGACAAAAGGAAAATAAACACATGGGTCACATTTGTTCAACGCACAGTACACCACTTTGATAAAAAGATGCTTTAAGAGACAGTGTGATTTAAAAAAAAGGGGGGGGCACAAAAAAAGTGTTCAATTTCCTTGGAAAAAGATTCCATTTTCAGCAGTATTTAGATTTGAAAAAAGCAAGAAAGTAGTATCCTCAAACATGAGAAAATATCAGGCAATTCTAACAATTTGTCAATACAGTGTTAATTAATCTAATTACAAACCACTCTAAAAACACGATCCAAACTGACAAAATGACATGCAGTCTAACAGCAGCATACCAGCACACTGACACATTCAGGCACATAATGCTGTGCATAGAAACGGTCTTAAGAATTTCCCAATTAGCCAGAAAAAGAAAAGAGGAATATGTCTTAGGCTCATGGCAGTGGCATAAAACTTCATAATAGGACATGCAAGAAAAACAGAGTGCTCCTTTTTTAAGCTGCATGGAGAACTAAGGCAAAAACAACAACAAAGAAAAAAGAAGGAAAAAGGTACTACAAAATAGAAAGGTTCTGCAAGGTCTCTGTTTCAAAGTGGAATTGCTGGAAATGGTAGTGACTTGAATAATGTGATACATGCACTGTAGCAATAGAAAACACAAGGGAAACAGATGCAACAATTATAAGAAAGCCTGAAAAGTGCAGTATATAATATTTATAATCAAAGTGAATGTGGGAACAATAAACTAAATGAGCTGAAACCAGTTAAGGGCTTGTAAAATGTAAATTGCATTATTTCACAACTGAACACACAGTATAAAATACCTTGCAGTGCATATTTATAATCATGTAAGTTTATAAACCACATTTTCAAAAATATACATAATTCTTTTCAGTGCACAGAAAAGAGGGAAATAAATTTTATCCTGCTTTCAGAACAGCCTGAATGTCACATTAGTTAAAGGTTAAAATGTGCATTGCTTTCCCTCTACTGTTTATGTCCTGTTAAGTTATTAACAAATTTAATGAAAGGCTAAAACCAATTTTGCCTTTAACCATGCCACATTGATAGATCAAAATGACAACTATCCAGAGCAAAGGAGATTCAACCCAAACATTAAAAAAGGTATTTAACAGGATTCCTACAAATGACCCTTTTAAAAATTCCAGACTTTTCTAAACCAATTTCTACTCTTTTCTGTCGGTTCTTATAACGTTATGAAACTTTGAGTTAAAATCACAGTATTTATAATATTAATTTCATGAAATAACACTTCCAGGATTAAAGAACTAACTTTGCTGACAAAATGACAAATGACGCTGCTGCTTGTGTTCTCACTAAAACCAGGAAGACAGAGAACATCACCCAGTTGTAAAGTCCTTACACTGGCTTTAGCTCAGAGAATCTACTTTGAAATACTGTTGTAAGTTTATAAACGACTGAATTGCTTGGCATCAAAATACAATAAGGATCTGCTGTTGTTGTATCAACCTTCCAGACCACTCAGATCTTCCAATTCTGGCCTGATCTGAGAAGCAGAAGTCAGAGTCTACACACCACAAATCTGCGACAAACTTTCAGAAAACAGAAAAACAGCTGAAACACTGAGGTCTTTTAAATCTAAGCTAAAATTCCATCTGTTTAGAGTTGTTTTTGACCATAAGAAATGAAAAATTGACCAACATATTTTACATGTATTGATGATCCTGTTGATGGTGCTTGTCAAAATGTAATGTTTGTCATTGGTGTCTCAATTGTTGACCGAATGTTGAATGTTGTTTTTATGACTTCTTATTTGCGTACTTTTATGATGTAAAGCACTTTGAACTGCCTTGTTGCTGAAATGTCCTTTACAAATAAACTTTATTGACTGGTAGTAAAGGGCTGTTTCATTAAATCATTTGAACTTGTCAACTTTGGACTGAAAGAACTGGATACTTAAATGCTAAAGAAGTTCTTTTACAAGAGCGCATAACAAAAGTACTGCGGTGCGCCACATCAATAAAAGTGCATTAGTTTTCTTTAACATGCTTTGGACTTGTCTTGCTGAAGAGTGCGGAGAAAGCACAAATTAATGCTGAAGCATTGATGTGAATAGAACAAGTTACAATAAAACTTGTGACCAGCTGACACATCTTGGAGTCTCAACCACCGAATAGAGACAACTGATGATGACTGTTTCAAAACTACTGATTTGTATTTGTCATAAATCCAATTTAAAGCATTAAAAATTTTTTTGGATTGATAATCTCGTTTCATTGCAAACACTGAGCCCTACAATCTATGGCCAGTTATCTGTTCAAATATGCTAGATGCCTGTTCCAGGCTGTTTGAGTGTGAGATTGCTTGCTCCCTTGTCTGAAACATAAGCTCCAACCATCACAGTCTTCACCACACTATCAACCTTCAGCAACCATAAGATCTTTTGGCCATGTCAATATTGCTTGTACTTTTTTTAAATAAGAAAACTAACACACTAACTTGTTTAATAGTTAAAATCACATTCTACAACTAGAAATATACAATACATTGTGCAAGGACACAGAAGTGAGATCAGGGCTTTAAGAACCACACTTCAAACTCAAAACTTTGATCCTGAAGTCCTTAGAAGCCAAAAAAAATGAAATTACCTATTTAACAACTTCACAATCATCTACAGGTTCTTACTTTAAACTTAAAAACCAAAATGATCAAAGATTTTTGGACAAATACTAAAGTTGTGATGTAGCAGCTCAATGAAGAAAGCATGTAGAAGAAACCTTTTTTTTTTTTTAACTTGAAATTTTAATCTTTTAGGAGACTGAATAAGGTACCCAATATGACAACATATTTATTTATTTTTTTAAGGTTTTGTTGGCTCTAGCGGCCTTTACTTGAAAGTAATTCGACAGGAAACAGGGTAATGAGAGAGGGGGAAGACATGAGGCAAATGTTGCCTGGCCAGGAATTGAACCTGCGACCACCGCCACGAGGACGAAGGCCTCAATACATGGGTTGTGCTTTGCCCCTGCGCCACCACCAATATGGATATATTAACCTTATTTCATACACAATTTCATTCTTTTCCATACCTGATCACACTGAAAATAATTAAACAAATTATATACACTCCAATCCTAATTTCACCATCTGAAAGCTCAATCCTATCTGCGAATGTGAAGGGTACGCTGGAGCAGTCATTTCAAACAGCGGAGCATCCCATCACATCCATCTGACCTCCAATCCCAGAGTCAAACAGAATTATAATGGAGGCTGTACCAGTCAAGTCAGCTGTCTTTGCAAATGGAAATGTGACTCGTTTTATCTGGTTGACACACATTATAACAGAGGATTTCAAAAAGAGTAAGATGGAAGCTTTCAGGTCAATTTTGGTGTCAATGCTGTCATTTTGTCATGAATTATATACATTTGAAGAACACTTTACTTTTACTTCAAGGGGTAAAATAGATCAGGAACATGTACTGTTTAACCTAACCAGCATATGAGAACATTGGAGAAGGGAGTCAAATGAGGCATTCTACTCAATCATTTTCTCTTAGCTGTTTAGTTCAGCAAGAAAAAAAAATACACACATACTCTGAAAAAAAGAAAAAGTCAAACAAAATATCTGTTAATAGGTTTTAAAAAACGTACATCTCAAAACATTTGAAGAGTACTGAAGTTTATCTCAAATATTTAATAGATTAAATGCACAAATTGATATATTTCAAGTGTTTATTTTATTAAACATCTTTATAATGCAGATTTGTGACTACTGGAAACCCAAATAAGTTACAACTCCATCACAGATCAAATTTCCGTTTTAAGTAGCTACTCTAAATACAAAAAACAAATGTCTGAGTTCTCAATAACACAAATACAAGTTATTTTCTTTGTTCCTTGCCTCCGAATGTAAATGCCCCTGTACTCTGTTCAAGATATAAAATGCTAACCTTGAGACACGGAATGACAGAGGGAATTATGGGTAATTGTGGTGTCAGAAAAGAAGACGGCTGCATGACAAGATTCCGTGTCATTTAGACAATCAGAAACTTAAGAGGCAGTGTGACACATTTCTCCCCCTCCATTCGTCAGAGCTCCTGACTTGACTGGTGATAATTTCCAGGAGAGAGAAAAAAGGAGAAGTGAGTGAAAGGAGAGCACAAATGAAAATGGAAGTCGCAGAAAGAGAGGTGTGATTTTTTTCCTCTTCCATATGCAGCACAGGGCAAGTGCCAGCCAATGTGCTGCATTCATTGTCGGAATCAAGACGAAATACCCCCTTTATATGTCAACCTGCCACATAGATAAGAGGTGCCTGAACCTCTGTATGAGATTAATACTTCCCAGCTAAAAATGACACAGGCTGGGAAGGGGACTTTTGATCGCTGTGTGAAGCCACTTTAACAACAGACCTACCCCTGAGGACACATGCTTCCTGCTCAGGTCAGGTGGGCGCATGGGCATGCAACAATTCTAAACAAAATGCTTTAAGCGGCTTTTTGCAACCACAAATGCTGAATAACAACACTGAAGCCAAGCTGTCATTTTTGTTTGTTTTTTCTTTGTTGTTTTTTTTTTTACACATTCATGGTCACGGAGAATCAGAGATACATAAAAAAGGATGTACTGTCTGTCAACATAATGAATTCAATAAAAGCAACATTGTCTGCTTTGTCACATTTCAAAAGTGGTGATGTGTAATTACTGTTATCTGTAGAAATAGCCTCAATTTACATCAGTGAAGGCTTTTCCAATCTTAGCACTGCAAGGACAATAAAGATATTTCTAATGTGAATATTCTGTGACAAAAGGAAAAAAAAACACTGCATTGAAATAGCAGAAAGTTCAAATGACAATGTATGTTACATTGTAGTATACTACAATTGAACTAATCAAGGGGAAATCATTTTAAAAATTGTGGAAAAAATATATGAAAAATTGTGTTTTATGATCGGTCACAATTGTGACCGGTGGGATAATATGGGGTTCTAACTAAGATGAGCTAAAAGTGCTTTTTCCAAATAGAAAAGATCATAAAAGGTGAACATTGCTTCTTTATTTGAATATATCTTGTCACAGCATTATTTTAGTATTCTTCAAGTTTGGGTTATTTCATCCCCTCTTTACTTTCCATGATTTTTCTTGAAGCACTCAATGTGCAATAAAGCCTTGAATTTCTCCCAGGCATGGGTGGTGCAAAAGCAACATCTCTGGAAATGATTCTTGCATTGACTGACCAGTAAATGTCTTGGTCACATCTTGAAGAGAAATGTCCATTTGAGACCTATTCCCTTGACCTATTGACTTTGTACCAAACCTTTGCATAAGATAATAAGCCACAACCCATGAGAAGGTGAGCAAATCGGTCGTCCATCCTATGACACATTTTTAAAATATCTAAAAGGTAAATTGCCTGTACTTGTATAGTTCTTTATTAAGTCCAAATGACCTGAAAGTGCTTTTCACCACATTTAGTCATTCACCCATTCACACACACATTCACACACTGATGGCAGTAAGCTACTATATTGTAGCTACAGCTTCCCTGGCACAGTTTGACAGCAGTAAGGCAGTCATACCCTGGCACCACCAGCAGGCATGGAGCGTGAATTGTCCTCTTGATCAAGGTCACAACGACTGATACAGACAAAGTGGGGTTCCAGCAGGCGACCCACCAGTTACAAGATAAACTCCAGCCTCCTAAGCTCCAGTCACCCTATTTACAGGTGCACTTTTGAGATGGGCCACCACCAGTTCTTGGACCTCATTATGATTCTGTACCTTGAAGGTCTACACCTCGCATGTGCTCATTGATCTATTTGACATCAGTCTCTGTGTAGTTCTTTCTCATCTTTGTTTCTACTGCAAAAATATTGTTGTCTTTATAGTGGACCAGCGGTTTGTCATCTTGTGTTGGACCCTCATTTGGAACCTCTTTAGTTTTAAAGAGCAAATCAAAGAGACAGTTATCCCTTCATCATAAACTTTGCAGGTGGTAACAGAGTGCCACATGACTGGTGAAGGGGGAGATCATCCTCTTTCCCCATGAACTGATCATATGCATTCAAAATCGGGCATGGATTATCCCTGTCTAAACCACCACTACCAAAATCTGTAAGGATTCCATCTTTCTCATAACTACATTGTTGTAGTTATGACTAAGACTTAAGACATCACTTAGTGATGTCTTAGTGTTAGACATCACTAAGTCTAACAAATCAAAACCCACACTCCAAATTAATGTTAAAAAGGAAGAAGTTTGGAATTGGAAGAATATGGTATATATTTAAATAAGCATACCTAGGTGACCCACCGGTCACTATTGTAACAGTCAACATGTTTACACATCCTGCTCACACAGCAGAACAAGTTTTGTAAATGCAAAGGTGTATATCATAACTAGATACTTTAAAGATGACGTGCACCAAAAATATTTGTTGTATGTTTATTTAAACATACTTTGCTAGCCTCTTCTTTGGGAGGTTTGTGGCAATCTTCCTCTCGCCAAGATATAAACAGCTCTGGTCATGTGATAATTTACTCTAAACATGTGATACTGAATCAGTATTATTTAACACTCTAAACTTTTAATATTTGCTGAAAATTTAATCAGTAAGCTTTTTGGAGTCCTTGAAAGGACTCCAAAAAGCTTACTGAAAGTGAAATTAATTTCTTGGCCACTATTGTGAATGGTGGGTTTAAATGGGCTTAGGCATTATGTACATCTAGTGCATTACTCGAAGAAAAAAAAAAATAATAAAGATCACTTGACTCATTCTTAATGATCACCTCTTAAGATTTTTAAATGTATCCTTAAAAACTAACTGTTTGGTTGGATTTACTGTTAGAACCAGTTTCTGAACGAAATATTGCAAACTACTGTAGAGAGAAGACTGGCTGAGCTCTAAGGGCAAAGAAAAAGACAGAAAGTCCTTCTGTCTTCACTCCATGTTTCATTCCCTCCTATTTTCCCTTTCCTACATTCTGCAGTTGTGTGTCCTGACCTTGCAGCTTCCATGGCCCATCCATCTTGGGCTGCTTAGCCATTTCGCTGGCTTCATACTGCGCAGATTAACACAATTCATCACCACAATCATCCTCCATTCATCACCCTTTCCAATGAATGTTTTGACATCCAGTTAATTTTCTGCTGATGATTTATCAAATTATAATTACCATGCTCTGAAGGGCTCATTTATTATGTTGATACATGATAATGATGCCAAAGTGGATTGAATTTTAAGTAAGTTCTCCCTGCGATTATAACATATGTGTTATTGTGACTAATGCTGTGCTGTTTAGTTCTTTACGGCCTGGAATTTCCACAGACAGCCTTAATGTTATAAAAATCAATGCAAAAACGAGGGGAAAAAGTAGACAAAGTGGGAATGGTAATTCAATTTTTTCACAGAATAAATTGTTTGGCTGCGGAGCAGTAGCCATGAAAAAGTTCAATTAGATTCAGAGCTCCCATCTTAAATGCTCAGTAATTAAAGAGTTCACTAATTCAATCAGGGGCAGGGCTCAGGCAGAGGGAGTTAGGCTGTTTCTTAATAGGTTATAGGTTATTCCTCACATACTGCCCACATAAGCACTTCATTAGCCTTCTGCTTTACAATTCACTCAGCTTTTCAGTCTCATTATTATCCAGGTTTATTAAAATCCAATGGTTACCTATCTGTTCCGGTTATTGAGGAGATGCCCAATAATGCACTGGGCTCCTGCTGAGGGCAAACACACCAACTAGTGCATAAGAGCACTTAAAGAGGCGTAGTTATGGATATTTGTATTGTGCATTGTGCTTATCTATATTAGCAAACTGGTCCCAGTGTGAATAGAATAGTGTGACCTTGGCATAGCTCAACCACATATCCATTTGCCCTTAATAGCACCCCTTCTTCAAATGATAAATGATTATTATTTTTTTGGCAGAGTAGTGGACTTAGAAGGGCAAATTGGATTCTACTTGGTCAGATTCTTTCCACCCTTTAACTCCTTTTTTTCCACCCTTTTCCACAGACACTGGCATTTGATCCTTTGACCCATGCTTAGACTCCAAGTTAAATCACTGACCAACGGATGGAGGTGGGTTGTCTGGAGCCGCAGTGCATTCTAGGGCACTGGCAACCAGCTCAGGGAGATGAGGGCTTAGGAGGTGTTAAAGGTTATTGAATGCTGGAGAATTCTCCTGGCGGCGCAAGCATTGTTTACAGCTATCTATTTTTTTGACTCTTTGCCCTTGGGCTGTGGCCCATAAACAGAGCTGCTATCCCCGACATCCCAGCAAGTGGAAAGTGCAGAGCATAATTGTGAGTCCCCCTTGGATGTCCCAAAAGTGAAAGATGTGTCTGGTAAGTGAGAGAGGTCAAACACGAGCATGGATATTTATTACATGCACTGCAACCAGATGGAGGAGGCCCATCCATCAAGGAGAGCTGTCACGCTGGTCACAAACGTTTCCCATAAAGACACCCCGCCAACGCCGCCGCCCCCTCACTGCCTCCTGCTTTTGCTCAGTGAAAGCAGGAGGTCCATCTGCATTGGAGGGAAATAAGTGGAGAGAGTGAAAAAGTGAGAGGAGACTTGGTGTGCAACCTGTACAACTTTTAAGGGACAGCTTTAGAATTTCTAAAGGAGGTTTTGCTAAAACTTTTAAGTTGTTAATATCTTACCTAGTGTAAATAAGTCTCTTGCTGTCTATCCAGATTAGCTTGTCCTGGAGCTAAAAGCTAAAAACTATGTTAAGATGAAGAAAGAGCAAAGCGGACATCTACCTTTTTTGCAGAATGTAAAGCCTTTAAAATATGGAATTTGAACTAAGCATTTTTCAATATTTCAAAATTGTTTTGGAAGTATGCACATATTTTTTTTTATTGCAAAGGACTGTTTGGAGAGTATTTTCAATGATTGTAACTGAATGATTGTAATTTGTTTGACTGCCATTTCCAGTTCTTCCCATGATGCCATAGGTCACATAGACTGCTAAAAGCAATATAACAATCTAATTTATTTGTATATCAAATACCCCTGATGTCAGCGATTACAGCCTGAACTAACATTATCAGACTAAGTTTACAAGAGCTAGGACTTGGTATTTTTTTCCCCATTCACATGACTGATAAAGGTTTTTCTAAAAGATTAGTCACAGTAAGACGCAATGAAATTCAATTGACAGAATGGTAGCTCAAATGCAATTCCTGTTACCATCAACAGATAAAAATATCATTTAACGTTATTGTCCAACGTATCTTTTAAGAAGCAAATAATCTGGATGTATGAAAAATTAATTTGTCATGAGTGCTGTCCCTTTAAAACTAGCACAGTTTGACCCAAGTTTGAGAGCATCTCCAAACCTCTATCTGCTATTGGTTTCCTTAGTCTTCTTTCTCTGACATGGCTTTTATTTGTCGGGAAGTTCTTTTTTGAACAACAGTGGCTGATGATGTAGAAAGTGAAAGAAGAACAGAATAATAAGGCATGTAGAGCAATAGTATTGGAAAAAACTTGAGGAGTAAGAGAGAGGGGGGAATACAAGGGCGTTTCTGACACTTGCTCTCTTCGTCATCAGACTCTCATAGGGCCGTAGGTGACAATGAAAAGAGTTCACAATACAGCCACAGCAGAAACTCATTCTGGCCCTCATCCATCATGCTCAGCCCGCTAGCCGTTCCACTGACCTAATCTGTGATGCCTCGCTGCTCGCATCCCTTTCCTTTAAGGCAGGCTTCATTACTGTAAGAGAGAACAGGAGATAGAGGCCAGGGGCCAAGGGCCTGGGGAAAAGAGCTGCGGTAGTCAGATACACACACAGAGACTTAAGGTACATTTAACACAGAGACAGCCACCTGTCACAATCTTCTATTTCTGACAGCAAACGACTGCAGGAGACATTCCCTCTGAAGACAGAGCCTTTTGGAGAAAACAATACAAATATAGTGGATAAACCACGCAGAACCGTTGATCCATTAAGTCTGATTACAGTGGAACAACAATATCGCTGTCATGGAAATGTCCATCTCGCAATCTAAGAGCCTTCTTTCCATCAATCAATCAACGGATTAGACAGCTTGTTACTGTCACAAACAATTTCCAAGTCGATGAGTGACAGAGTTTGAGTCACATTTGCCCATCTTAAGGAGGAGCTTACTGGGATAATAATTTCCATTACCCACTGTGATTTTATAAAATAATATATGTATTTTTTGTTCATCATCCTTCTACAGTGAGCTTTGATTACAGTTCTGAGTTGCTGATTGTGGCTTCAACAAAAGGGGATTCAACTGAGGTAATTTACCCAGTTGACCCAGCACCAGCTAACATGAAGCCTTAACCCCTTAACTCCTGCTCAGGGTTTGTGGCCACACAGCTTTATTAGCTTTGTCTTCTCTCTCTAACTGGTCCCCCGACTCTGCTACCCACTGCCTAATGGAGCCTGCCTCAGCAGTGAGGGACAAATTCAATCAGACCTTTGCTAAACATCTTCAAATAACATTGGCTCAACTCTCTGAGAAAGTGAACACTGAAATCAAATAAACTGTTCAGCAATCGCTGCTTAGCCAACAGCAGACATGGGGGAAAAAGACTTCTGATGAACTGATGCTGCTGCTTTCTTCTTTTCTTCTCTTCTCACACAACCAGACATCAAAGACATCAATTTCCTGCTCAACTAAAAAGATGTATTATTAATAATAGTAAAATATTCTGCATACATTAAATTAAATTGCAATATTCATGTTTTGTTTTTCTATTGCAACAAACCCAAATCAGTAAGGCCTGTGTGAGATTTGAAAATGAACTACAGAATGTGTTTGTCTTGAAAAGCCAGAGGCGAAATAAAAACCTAATCAACAACTGCTGACACTGATTTTAGCCAATTCCAATTAGTCTCTGTAAGACTATTAAAAACTGCTAGAAAACAATCACCCACTTTTTCTTACTATGACTTAAACACTGTAGCATGCAAAATTTGAATACTGCAAAAACTGGACTAGCAGTTCTAATACTTCATATATAACACACACGCATCCCACTACTATATATACCAGTGTATATGTGACCAATGTACCACTGTACAGTAATTACCAAAAAATAATAAAAATAACGACTACGCTGTACGGTGAAATGGTTAGTAGAACTGTTGCCTTGGAGCAAGAAGGTCATGTGTTCGAATCCCATCACGGGTTTCACATATTCTTCCTGTGAATATGTCAGTTCTCTCCGGGTATTCTGGCTTCCTTCCACAGTCCAAAAAACATGATGGTTAGGTTAATTGGTCTCTCTCAACTCAGGTGTTTGACACTAAAAGTGAAACATGAGGAATCATTTAGTGCAGAAAAATTTTGCTCATAATTATCTGACTTTCACATGCACTCAAAGAGCATTCAGTAGAGCCATGGATGGTAATAATAATAATAATAATAATAATAATAATAATAATAATAATAATAATAATAATAATAATGAAACAGCAGAATTGCGCTGAATTCACTGATGCACATAAACTTTTAAAAATATGAAAACCTCCAACACAAAAACATCGGCGACCTGATGTTCCACAAAATCGTCTCCATTCTCTTAAAATTTAAATCCACCTAGCACATTTTCTTCAAAACACCAGCATGCATTGAATGTAGGAAACAGTGTGACAGCAGTTCAAATAACAATTAACGGCATCCAATACATTTCTCTCCAGTCATCCTGCTATAATCTGCCATTACTTATTTATATTAATAATAATAATAATAATGAGGCATCTGATTTATGTGAGAACAGTCAGAGTAAAACAGGGTTTTATTCCAATGTAAAACAAAGACAAAATGCAAGACAGTGGCTAAAACCCCCCAAAAATGAAAAAGCAACTTTGCTGTTCTGTGTTCAAATTTCCTGGTATTGAATGAATTTGAAATGCTTCTTCACTAATGCAACAAAAAAGGAAAGGAATCCAGAGGTTGATGCTATACATGATTCACTGTTGTACAAATCGTCCATAGACAAGCACAAAATATTAAAGAAGCAACTTGACCAGCCTGATTGAATTTTGTTGAAGTAGACTAAGTCAATAGTAACTTTTTATAACTTATTTCTAAACCCCTCCCTGATACTATACATAGTTTCCCTTAATTTTTCTTCTGAAATTTGCATCTTTCACAACAATTAGCATTGAATGAAATGAAAATGTTGACTTTAATGGTGGAAGGTGCATTCAATAATGTCAGTGATAAATTTGAGTGCAGACAGAAAATCATCTGGGTTTCTGATAGAGCAAAAGCCGAATGAACTGTACTTCATTCATTCATTCATTTATCCATATTGTTCTTATTTGGATGTTGTATATATGTAATAGCTTTGACAATAAATATATATATTTATTGTCAAATACATAAACATATTTATTTATTTGAAAATAAAGTGTAGTTAAGCATTGTCGAGTGTAGGCTTAACTACACTCGTCTTTAAAATAACATATTTCAAACGTACTATTTACATTAAAAAATAATCAGCAGAGAGCTGCAAACACTCTTTGACAACAGTCAAAATCTTATTTCAGAAAACTTGGTATTATACAAGACATGACTTCAACATACTTCTAAAAAAGCTATCTCAAAGCCATCCCACATATGACTCGATAATCATCTTACCATTAAATTGCTATTGCATCACACGTCCTAGCCATGTTGGGGCACTAGAGATTTAAAGAGACAGCTAATTGACAGCTACGCTGCCCAGGAAAAACCAACCAGACAGATCAAACTAATGGAAAATGTTTACAAGTCTTGCATCAGCACAGATAACATCTAAGGAAGGGATATTTTTAAAGCGCTCATATATAACAAGTCAACTGAAAGATATACAGCTGTGTATGTATGCATGCATTTCTTTTTTTAAACAACGTTACAGTATGCTGTAGGAGAGTAACTATTAATAGTGGCTACAAAAACAGAACCATGACAATTTCAGGATATCTGTTGATCTGCAATGTAAAATGAGCCCTCTATGCCCTCTCTAGGGCACACACAGCAAGAAGTTGAGTCAATAAGAGCATGATAATTTGGTGAGAAAGGGAGCATTTCCTGTCTCAGGAAGATGCTTTTATAGAAAGCTGCTAAGGAGCAGAATAGTCCTCAAGTGATTTTTTTTGACAGTATAACTGGTTCTCCTGACACATAAATGACTATGCTGACAACTTAACTGCACTGCCAATCAATATCTCGTATTACTCTCATTGTCAGACACAAAATAAAAATATAATACTGAGGTCAATCCAGGAGTGACAGGATATTATGGGCCTATCAGCGCTGCTTTTTAATGCAAATAGACCCTTTAAAACAGATAGACTGACACCAATCCATGCCAATAATAGATGAGAAATTATTACAAGTTTGCAAGCTATATAAATGAGATATCTTAAGCATAATAAAATGTGTTTTATGTTTAATTTTGAATGGCATCATACATTTTATTTTCCTTTAAAGCAGACTTTGAAATGATTTGCAAATAAATAAATAAATGAAATGGCAGTAGAAACAACAGCATCCAAACCAAGCTGTCTGACTCCACCCACAGTTTTACAGCCCAGCAGCTTGCACATCAACAAGAGAAGGAGAAGACAATTAACCAGGGGTTTAACCTGCCAGTCATCTCCTGTCAACCTATCACACTTGCACTCTCAGGTCCGCCTCCTGCTTAACTCCCTCTGTGATACGCTGCTGGCAGTTTGGATAGCTTGACTGACAGCAGTCCTGATCCTGGTGCTGGGAGGCACCTATGTGGACATCTTAGACATGAGAGAGGGAGATTGGGGTGGACATGTGAGGGTGAAGTGGAAAGGGCCTAAAGGATAGAGGAGGAGCTAGACATTTTCTTCGGTGTCCTAATTAGATCTGCAAAGGGGCAAAAAGTATTTCCCAGTTTAATGATAAGAGTGAGGAAAAGCAATGTGGGAAATTGACATGTCTAACCCCTTTATTCATAAAAAAGCTTTTTTTTTAATCTTAACAGTTTGAGTTCAGCAGAACCTATAAAAAAATGCACTAAACAGAAACAAAGCCTGCATAATAAAGTAAACACCATCTTCTGCCTTCTTCTTCTCTCAATTTTGCTTAGAAAAAACAATCCCCCTCCCAATCCTGACTATTAGGCTGGATGAAATGTGAAAAAATTCAAAACAAAACAATATATTGTATCCCTTTGCAAATGTCAAGCTTTATTCTCACTTCACAATTGAGTGGATTTCGCCGGGAAAATGAACTGAACCCATTTTGGCTGCGTGTCCCATTACTTTGCTCTCTGCTTCCAACACTTCGGATTCCATAGCGTTCTGTTAACCATCAGCAATTATCTCCCTGTCAGAGCTAAAGGTAACAAATTTCCCCCCATCCAGCCAGTCGCTATCAACCTCTGGACACCAGCATCAACTGACAGCAGCTAAATCACACCAGCCAGCCAAGACTCCTGACAGACAAATGCACTACCTTGGAAAACCTAGGCCCATCACTCTAAGAGGGGAGGTGTAGGTAGAAAAGCTAGCCTCTCCCCACTGACCTTATACATCCCGCTCTACCCCACCCCGCACCACTGTAAAAGATGGACTGCCCTGTATTCTGTAAGCGCAGGGCCCTGTTCCCGAATAAGAGAATTATTAATGGAAAGCTCCTTGGTTCTGGTTTATCTTGTGTGTACCATCTCACTGGTTCCCACTTTTTCCCTTTTTTACAGATGGACTCAGAGAGCCAGGGCTATGAGTAATCCAAAATACACCGAGTAACCACAAAGGCTCCACCAACAACAACTTCATAATTCAGCAAAAGGGAAGCTTAATAATACCCCTATTCTTAAAGGAGGACAAATAAATAATGTTCTAATGTGTCAGTAAAATATATATGTACAATTTCATTATATGATTTTGCTGACGTTTTTCATCTAAATGTTTGAAACATTTTCCATCTATTTATTTATCTACAGTATCTATCTATGAGCAACATTTGATAATGTATCTCCCATTATCGAGTCCTTTATGCTATATATTACTCAAGAAATGTAAATGTTCATAACAGAAAACAAACATGATATCAGCTGTAAACAGGTTGACAAATGACTCAAGCGAAGATGTGGATGATCTTTGGTGTAGCCATGAAATACAAACGGAGTGACATTAATGTAACAGACTGACAGGTGAGGTTAGGGCAAGCGACAAAATGATTCTCCTTCAGAATGACATGACCTTTCTTGTGAGTCAAACATATTCACTACAAAAGCTGCTGACACAAAACTGATGCTCAACATGTCTGTTTCTGCCAACGCCACTGTTGTTATTTTACAGGGTTTTTTTCTTCTATTTTTGAATTTAGCACTTTGAATTAAAATGGATCGTCTAGTTATGCCTCTGTGCAAACAAGGTGAAATAACATCGGCGAGAGCAAATCAAGTTTTCTTTGCGTTACGTCAAGTGGCTCACAGCTTCAACAGCTCTTCCCTTCAGATCGCATTAGCATACTCATGCAGGTAGATTTCAGTGTGTGACATCCTTTATCAGCAGGGGTGAAGGAAGAGGAAAGCTGTACCTGACAGTGACCTGTCAAGCCAGATAGGATGTGTTTAACGATAACCTGTCTGCCTGCATTGCGTACGCACTCATGCACAAATAGACTAGTTTCTCCCACCCATCTTAAAAGGACCTCCACAAAAATGTTACATGCTAAACCTTAGCAAATGTGAACTCATTATAATCATTGCTACATAACATTATAATGACATTATAATCATTACCACATAATCACAAACTGAGATGGAGATGATGATTTTTTTTTTATTGAATAAATACTTGATACTGTTTTAAAAAAGAAAGAAAGAAAAAAACACTAAATATTTAAGAGTTCACATGTGTTTCTCTATAGTAGGGAGGAAAAGTTGCATTTCAAACTGCACAAAATAAAAAAAAAGTTTGAATTATATTCATAAAATATAGTGTTCTGTTGTCTGTTAAAAAAAGATATACACACAGAATATAATCAGGAAAAACAAACAATAATTGTTACTTATGCTGCCAGTCATAAACATGCAATCATGCAGACCAGTGCAGCTGAACCATCACAGCAAATTTTTTGGCATCCAAATACACATATGATTGGATTATCTCACATGGATTTGAGATGATGTAGTTTACTATAAATATGTGAATCAGAAAGGCATCCATCAATATTTTCCATTTAGCTGTTGCATTTTGTTTACAAAGAAATGGGTCCTGATTGTCATTAGGCTTTAGGCTAAGCTTCATGCTGGTTTGGTGTATGTTGGCTGGCTCGTTTGGGTCATGTGGACTTTTTCTGGCCCCATCTTTGGATGGGGTTCGGGGCCAGGCGCTCACCCTATGTGCTGTCTTACCCTGGTGAGTGCTTGTCGGGGCCTGGACGCCTTGGCTCTGTCAGGCCTCTGCTAGGTGATGGTGTGCCCTTGGGGCTCGGGTCTCTGTGTCTGAATCTGCTCCAGTGCAGCCAGTTGCTGGACGAGGCTGCAGCCTTGTTGGTGCAGTCCCCTAGGGCTTCTACATTGTGGCTGCCTCCCCCATGGATCTTCTCTCCTTTCTTTAGGAGGAGGAAGGGGTTGAGGGGAGCGTTCCTGCAGTGATGCTCAGGGGGCTCTGTGCTCGGGGGCGTCTTTGGATGTCTATGGGTCCGATCTTCCTCATGTCTATCTCGGGTCCTGGGGTCAGGTTTGTACCTCCCAACACCTGCTATGGAACATTCTTTTGGGGAGGCCTTATATACACTAGCACGTTTACATGCAAACACACAAGTGTTTAGATTCAGATATTTTCATATGTATACTCTATTTTGGACTGTGGTTAATTAATACATTTTGTATTAATTTGTACTATATACTTTCAGTGATACTGTAGTTATTATTATATATGAATATGTTGTTTGTCACAATAGTTTCTTGATTCTGTTTTTTTCTCTCTCTGCAGGTGTAGAAGCAGACTTCTAGGGCAGGGGTCAAGAATATCAGTCCTTGAGGCATATCCAGGCCTTGAGGGTTGGCATCATGCAACTTTTAAATGTGTCCCTGGTCCAACACACCTCAGTCAAATGACTGAATCCCCTCCTCAGTATGCAGTCAAGTTCTCAAAGTCCTGTTAATGACCTCATTATTTGACTCAAGTTTATTGAAGCAAAGACATTTCTGAAACCTGCAGGACACCGACCCTTGAGGCCTGGATTTCAGAATCCATGTTCTAGGCTGTCGTCTTGTATTTTCTTTGTCCTTTTCTTTCCTCTACTCTCATCTCCTACTTTCCCATCAAACCTTTCTCCTTTTCTCCTATCAGAATCTATGAGAAACTTTTTCAGTCTTTCCATTAAATGCAAAATTAACATAATAAATTTATTAAAGTGGCAATAGCAGTTAGAGAAGTGACAGAAGCCATGATATGAATACAAACTGCGTAGCATGAACATGTCACTAAAATTAATCGGCAGAGGAAATGCAAAGCCAAAGCAATTTGGCTTCTACGAGTAATGCAGAGGCTAGAATAAATCCATCACAGTTCACTGAGTTACCTACAGTTGTTTTCAAGTCACCATCTCAAAGTCAAAAACGACCAACAAACAATGCAGTGTATAAAAGAGCAGCTAGTGAGAAAATGACAATATCACCACAAAACAAGCTTAGCAGTTTAACAACAGGGGCCAAATCTAAAGGTAAAGACAGGGATGCAATTGTGCTGTAGAACAACCCTTCCAGGGTGCACTGGTTTGACTATAGTAATTGGAGGTCTACCCACACGTGCGTGTGAGTGTGTGTGTACACACACAAACACACGCCGACACGCAGACATGCGCTCTCACACACAGCAGGCCCCTGGGCAGGATCAATATTTGTTGGTATTGCACCTTGTTCCAACAATGCAAGATTTACGGCAGGCATGGGGGATTTACACTTTGTCTTCGAAGCAACTCATCAGTGCAACCCAATTACTTACCACAGACAGACAGCATTAACATGGGCCCTGCTGCTGCTTTATGGCCCCTCAGCCCATCTCATTCCAGCCTCTTCAGGCACTGCCACTATAACAGATACTACACTTAAAATGTGCTCACAATGAATTCTTAGTCTTTCATTATTCCCACCTTGATTTACTTCATATCATTTCACAGCTATAGACAAAGATAACACATTGTAAATTACCGACACAAACCCTGCTTGTTTCCACACTGGGGAGGCGAAGCAGGGGTGGAGTGAGGGGAGACAGGGGGGTGCGCGTGCAGCAGGAGGGAGGTTCAGATGTCGGTGCAGAGACGAATCTCCATCTCTTACCTTCTTCCAAAAAACAGGTATGAATGCCGTCAAGTGTAAAATCCTGACATTTTATTGTGCATAAAAATTACATTCGGAACACATGAGTGACAGTCACATGCTAACCGCAATCATTTTAAAACTATTGTTTACATGACAAGTGCCACCTTGAGCCCTAAGGCCACTACAGGAGACTTGTAAGCCAGTAAAAGTCCATAACCACCAGCTCCAGCTTCTCCCTTAAGCCAACACACAGCGCCCCGGTTTATACCCAAAAGCATATTAGAGCCTGTCAATCACAGTGGACCGAACTGAAAACTGCTGCGTCATACATTTCCACAATAAGCTACATTTACAACAACTTCAGGATTCCTCCTCATTATATTTTTATAAAGCTCTTACTCAGTAGGTTCCCACTCTTTAACAGCAAATATAGCCTTTAGCTTCAGGCCAGTAACTGAACAAGAATAGACACAAGACATTGTAAGAACCTGTATTTCACCTCCACAAAATGAGTTTCTGCTATAGCCAGACATTTTCATATTGCTCTGATATCAAATAAATGCATCTACTGTGTAAGCATAATTAAAACAACACATTACCATGCATCTGATCCCCTGCAGCTTACATCTGTGTTTGGTGTCATTGATAAAACCACTAACGTGGGGCGTAGAAAACCCCCCTTTCCACTCCCTATAATTTCCTCAACCCTCCATCCTATTTCAGTGGTTGATAACTAAGAACATTAGTTTTATGCCACTTGCCAAGCACAAATGAAAAGAGAGCTAACTTTAATGACACCGCAATTAATCGGCCCAATAGACAGACTGCTAAAAGACGAGATATTGACTTCATTAAGGATAATGTATTATGTCATTAAGTCACCAGGGTCACCTTGTGTATCATACAAGCTGCCTAATATATTGGCATTCTTTGTGAATAAGATAAATTCAGATGTGAGAGATAAAGCTGATTAGAAAATGGTTCATCAAGGGAGGCGGGATGCAGAAGAGTCAAGTCTCTTTGCTGTTGGGGAGTCTCCAGCCGGAAAGAAACGGGATAATGTGCTACAAATCATAGTGTATCTGGAACCCAGATTGATTGGCTGCGGCAATTTAATCATTATTGTTTGGCTCCAATCTACAAAGAGGAACACATCAGGCATGAATGACTTTATAGGAGCGTGACAGCAGCCTCATTTATTTCCCAGTGTTGCCATTCTACTGCTGAAAGATTGATAGCAACTTTCAGATATTGTCTGTTCAGTGAATTAAAATCATTGCTCATATTACCAAAAAATATTGTTACAGGCATAAAAATACACGTGAGCTCTCCTAATACCTAAATTAAACTAAAAAAAAGTATTAAGGAAGTAGAACTGCATGTTCACGAAACTCATTGTCCACTGAGACATATCTGTTCATTTTCCCAGAACATGTCCTTCAAGACAACTATGTCCACATGTTTATTTAGTGACCTTGCTGCATTCTATCCTTTTTTATTTATTTATTTTTTCTTAGGGGTGGGGGGGTCATTATTGGCAGTTTCTCATCTAATGGAGGCTTTGCTCATTTGTCATGATTATTGCTGGGTACCAGCTTGTCATTGGCTCAGAGAGATCAATGGCTTTGGACTCTACCTCTGTAGTATGGGCAAACCAAACAGGCTTTTCCTCTCTAAATGAGGCTTTTGCAGTTTCCATCCATTCTGCCCAGTCTATCCCCCTTCTAACCATGTCTGGATAGTTGGAGTCACTTCATCACTTCAGCACCCTATCTTATTTTCCGATCACTGCTGACATAATGACTATACAGTCCTGTGAAAAAATTAGGCCACCCCATTATGTATGTTCTTTCTCAAGAAAAAATATCTATATCCAATATTTTAATTATGTCTGGAAAAGACAAGCACTTAATTGCACTTAAGCAAAAATAATTAACCTTATTTTTCTCATTAAACAAAGGGAGGTCAATAAGAAAGGATGTGAAAAGAAGTTAGTGCACCCCTACCTTTGGCTGATATAATTCAGTAAGAAATAGACATAGTTTGCCCACGTCTCACTAAAAGTCAATTTCAAGACTCGCCCTCTAGGGGCCTTAGTGGATTTACTTGTGAAAGTTTTGGGCACTTGTCATGTTCCAGTGTTAGAGGTGGGAAATATCAATATTTATAGATTATTTAATTACCTCTAACCATATCACAGAGAATATTTAAGATTTTGTGCTTTTTTTTATTTTATTTGGTCAAACAAATATGTAGCTGCAAATAAATTATTTTACTTTCCTTTTTAAAAGGGCACCAGAATAAAAAAAAATATTCACATATACAAAATCACACAATACGTTTAGTGTGTCAAAGAAAAAAATATAAAATAGGTAGATATAAATGTAAACTAATTTTGGCCAAGAAAAGAACACTCCCACAAATACAACTGCACCCACATCCCGCAGTCCCATTTGCATTGCTTTACCAAAATGAGCAAAATTTGTTTAATTTTTTTCTAGAGGAATATCCAATTTGGGGCACTGAGAAATACACACCTTCAACTCTCACTTCTGCTGATTTATTTAAATGTTTACAAGTTGGCACACGTGACTGGATACTGCTAGCTAGCGACTTCTGTTTCTATATCCTTGTGTTTCCAATCAATAGTGTGCTGACAAAACGAACTGAAAGTTTTCTCCTGTTTCATATAATTTGAGCCATATGCTTTGAGTTATTCATTTATTGGGAGGTTTTGTCGCCATGGCTGACCAGTTTATTCTCTCAGTGTGGAGAGGAGAGCCATGCAGACGCAGAGATGAGTCTGGAAGGACCCTGCAGAACCGCGTAAGTGGGTAAGAGAGCTGCAGCTGCTAAAACACTCCAGGACCTACTTTATATCCTCCCCTTATTGAAGACATCAGCTAATCTGTGAAATTCAGTCCAGCAACTGATTTGGGCCCTAGCAACTGATTTGTTTTAATGGTGGTTGGGAAAAACTATGAGGAATCACTAACCCTGTTCTCCTGTCCATACCATGACTAAAACCAGCTGAAGGTTTGGTTTCAGTTGGTTTTAGTTAAACCAACTAAGTTGGTATAGTTGGTTAATACATAACAAGCCACAATTTCTGGACTGCTACACCTCTTTTATTTATTTGGTTATTTATTTACTAATCCTGCTTTGTAACATAGAATGAGAGTTATGTTTTATTGTTTCTGGAATATCATTTTTATTTTTACTTTTGCTAACATGATGTTGATGGGAGACAGAAATTTCCATTACTTTCTTCAAAGTCTGAAGTTTATGTACAGGTCTTTAGAATCTTGTCTGATGTGTTGAGATGTTGCTTTAACATTTATGAGAGACTAAGGGGCAACCAACCCAACAAAAAGAGGCTTAATTAAAGATAGTTGTTTCAAAGGCAAACGTAACAGTAAAATTTATACATGAATTAAAATAGAAATCTGACACCTGTGTGTGTTGCTTTGATAGTAAAATGCATCATTCAAGAGTGGATTGGTAATAAACCAGGTTGTATTATATCTTTAATTATGATTAAGTATATAAAAAAATCTAAATCAATCACTCTGTATTTTCCTACCACACCAGGATTTTATCTTTTTAAACAAGCAGTTCAGGTCCTGACTGTTTGACAAAAGAAAATGGCCATTGAGATAATTTCTTAAATTATTGTACAGACTTTTTTTTTGGACTTAAACAATTTAGCATTATTACATACACCAACATAGAGAACTGAAAGCTAGACATAAACAAACCTGTGGTCGATTAGCTAAAAAAATGTGACACCACCCTGCTGGACAAAAATTGTGTTCAGCCAAATAAGTCAGAAACACAAAGACAAGTCTGCTTTTGTTTACCATCTTCTTTGAAGAATGCAAAAATGTCACATGCCCTTGTGTTAGCCATCTTACATTTAAATTCAGGCGGATTTTAGCCTGCTCAAACCAGATAAGGCCCTACTGTTCTCATTAAAATCCATACACAGATGTTCAATCAATTGCTACTTCTGTATGCAGACTTGGCCTGCAGTGCATAAAGTTCACAAGTTGAGAACATCATTATATCATGATCTGTGGTGATAAGTTCCCAGAATAACTTTTTTCTTTGTAATGATGAGTTAGTGGTTAGTGGCTCTTTTAATATCACAGTTTATATTTGTAGAAAATGAGGGAGTGATTTAATGTTCAAAGAGGCCACAGAGAACTTTAATTATGTGCCCTTAATGAAGAATAAATTATGGCAAGACTAATTGCTTATGAATATGAAGACACAGATCATGGCTCCTGCATTACCACACACATACGTCTGTAGAGATCATAATGTAAGTAGCTAATTGAGCTGCTTGGTTTCTAGATTATAGGGTGCTTTTTACGATTTATATAAAAAAAATATTTCTAAGAATGAAAATAATGAAAATCACAAGAATATGATTAACATTAAATGTGATAAAAGGACACCAAAGAGATAATGCAACAAAAAGGTAATATTAGAAAAATGGCATGGCCATTATTGAATGTTGACATGGTGCATCAATCATGGGACGCATCAGCATAATATACATAAGAGGCCTATCACAAAGGCTCTGCAAAACAAAAGCAATTGTCCCTGTCTGAAAAGCCAGTGAGCATAAATTCATGTCAGTAATCAACACAGGGGTCTCTCAGCATCTCTTTATGGGTCACAGAATTAAAGTGCCTTTCACACAAGGTCAAGTCAGCACAGACAAGCCTTATTAAATATGATCCACCACTTTATGTAAATGGAAATAGCTGATCCACCACAATTATTACAAGTCAGTTTCATCTTTGGTCTCATACCAACTTCTGCTTTTAATGTCAATTCCTGTTAGCATAAATTGAGAAATCCAAGTGTTTCAAATAGCAAAGAATGTCATAATATAAGAAGTAACATTAAGTTTAAACTATACCTCCAACAGTAGCCTAGAGTCATACTGAGAAGTAGCTCTTCAGACTGTTAACTTCAGGAAGGAGCTAGTCCAGAGCCACCTGGAGAGTGAGTAGGAGCACTGATGAGTTTTATCACCTCGCCAAAGCCTTCCTCAGGAACTTCTAATTGACGGCTGAGCCTGTTCCACTGTCCCACACAATTTCCCGTCATGCCTCTCTGGCTGCCACGGAGCGCTCACTGATTGTACCCCTGCTCTCCACCTCCCTCCTCATTCAGCCCCTTCCCCTCATGCTTTCCTCCCTCTACCTTTGTTTTCACCCGTATCCGTTTCCCATCTCTTCTCCTCTCCCCGGTTCTCGCCGTGCCTTGGCTTGGCTGAGCAGGCCTGACAGGCGGATTCCTTTGGTTTTCGCCATATTAAAGCCACTTTCTTGCTCTGACAGCCTGCTCTCTCCTGCCACCTCATAGCTCTGGCTTCACACTTCTCTGGGCAGCCACTGCCTCTTGACAGACCACTGTCACTTCCCATCATGCTCTCTGCTGATGGCGCCTCCTTCCTCCGCTACTTTGACACCCCACATACCTACCCCAGCCCCTCCTCTGCAAGCTTGCACGAGCCCACTTCCATACCAGTGCAATTATTTTTTTGACAAGCCATCCATCAGCCTTAACTTTAAAAGCACTCTCCACTGATATTCATTGTTAAGCCTCCCTTTGCAGCTCTTGCCTTCTCCCTCCACATAAAGCCTGCATGAGAGAGTATGATATCAGACATCACCAAACCTACCAAACCATGTAAATTTACTTTGTTCTCAGCTGTGTTTCCAATTTCACGTCCAATTTTTCGGTACATTATGCGTAGTTGTTGTGCCTAATACAATGTTGTCAAAACCCATTACAGTTTGCTCTCATAGCCGCATCTTAAAACAGGTTACAATTGGTATTCTATATGTGTAAGGTGGGCACATCTCACCATCTGCAGTTGAATCTTATTAAAATTATCTGTTCAATTCTCACGTTCTTGGGTCAGAGCAATTTGCAGGCATTAGCAAACACACATATGAAAATGTCAGCATGTCAACTAATAACAAAGAAGCCAAGGGAGTGCATCGCTGTGAGTCAATAATGCTGCCTTGCTGGTGACACAAATTTGATGGTAATCTAAGAAAATGAATAAGGAGGAAGAGCTCAGCCTTGTTTGAAAGGGAATCTTGTCCTGTGTTGAATCATTTGGTGCTCTTCCACTTGGCCTACATCTTAGCCTTGCTGTGGAAGAAAAAAAAAAAAAAAAACAGGGAGGGGGCATGACAACTAAGTTCTCTTCCATCAGTGTAGTCTGGTGCGCTCAAACAGCACACATTACATGTGCATGATGGATTGCCTGCATTACAGACAGCTCGAGTGACTGGCTCTGTGCATCTGACCAAAACTGCCATCTGAGCAATACGATGTTGAGAACAGATACTGAATGTGGCTTTTAAAGCACCAAGGTTATCTGTTTACCAAAAATACATCTTACACGAGAACTATGTGTTTGCAGAGCACAGCATGTTTAAATGTTGTGAAGATTTTAGTATTTACATTTTTTTTAATGGCTCCATGATAAAAAAAAATGTTCTGTAATAACATTGATAACCATTATGAATTTGTGCACAATGGTAAATGATTTTGTGTACAGTTAATGATAAAAAATAAATAAATCTCACACTGTTATACCTCTACACTGTAATTAAATGCTGCAGTTTTACTTGGGGAACTATAAAGTGGAAAGGCTGAAAATAATAAATTATATATGCTGTGGTGTATTAGAGACACAAGGGGAAGATAAACCTAAAAATCCTAACAAATCATTGAATTAAAAATAGAGTCAGCTCAACATTTGAGAAAAACATTACAGGCTATCCAACACTGCCTAAACAAAAATCAGTGGCCGCTTATACAGACAATTCAGGACAGGCAAATGAAAAGTGATTGAACTGCTGAATCAGCAGCATAAAGTGACGTTGCCACATGATTGAATCACTAAAAAAACTGAGTTGGTAAACTTTAAGCAAATTGCATTCTAAAAACACCCTTCGACAAAAAGGAAACACAATTAACAGGCTGATACCAGCGTGTGTCTGGCAGGCTAATGAATATCAAATTACATACAAACACTTATAAATCATCATTATCCCCCCAAATTTTAATTGATCCCACAATTAAACATGACAAATGATTCCTATGGAAAGCCTTGGTTTTTTATTCTTTCCCTTTCCCTTTTCCTAGTGATTCATAGCTAATTTCATATTCCATGTGCTGCTAATTAACAGGGACAAACAGACTACTTTAGTCCAGGGTAATTTCTTTTGTTTACAGCAGGGAACCTTCTGTTTCCAATGACTTGTTTCACTCTCAGAAACTTTTCTGACTTTTAATGGTATCTTTTGGAATTGCAATGGAACTTTTATACTGATTATTTCTCCTCTGTGAAAAAAAAAAACAACAAAAAAAACTTTTTTAATGATTTGGAGGATTAGTATTTTTTTATTTTTTTATTTTTTTTTATCATTTTTTTCTCCGAAGAGTTTTTTGCGGTGCTAGTGGCTCGCATTTTCCACAACAGTAGGCTGACAGGAAGGGGGAAAGACATGCGGCAAAGGTCGCCGGGACCGGGAGTCGAACCCGCGACGTCCGCGTCGAGGACTGAGGCCTCCAAACGTGGGGCGTGCTAAACCACTGCGCCACCACAGCACGCCCCGGATTAGTATTTTAAATATAAATTTGACTTCAAGTCAAGTATAAGATGACGGCAGGTATAAGATGCTCTTTTGACAATATACGAGTTTACTGAGCAATCTGTGAGGCTGAAATTGCAAATCAAATCCTATTTATTTACACCACTGTTGCAAAATAGCAGACATGGAATGTGCTGCACAATGCCTATTGTTTCTCACATTTTGTAAAGTTGCGACAAAAAACTTGAGATTGCATGTGACGGACCAAGACCAAAAAAAAGAAAAACTGAGGAAATGCGGCATAATTATGTATTCAGTCCTATTTACTCCATGTTTACTATTGAAGGAAATCAATAGAAAGTCCAGTTTGTAGTTTGCTCTGGTTTAATCAGGCCAAAATGTGTCATGGGGCTACTCACTAAAAGTTTGTGGCAGATAGAACCCTAATTATAAACCTTAAACACGCAACGCAGTATGCATGAGGAAACATGGTAGCAGCAGCATCACATTGTGGAAGTCCAGTGATTTAAATAATATGTCGAATGCTGCACACTGATCCTGGCACTATGTTTCTTCCGCAGCCCTTATTTATGTGAATATCATTTAGCACTTTGATGTACTTAGTACTTTGATGAGCATGGAAAACACTGAAAGACGTCAAAGTGATTGGTCATTGTTAGGAAGATATTTAACTGTTTAAGCACAGCTTCTTCAATAATTCAGTATGTCTGTGTGTTGACATGTTTATTTAAGCTGAGTTGTGTTTACACCTTGTGCTGTGTCTAATGCCATGCAGACACCTGCCACTGCCTGTGCCCCTGACAGCTCTGGTCCCAACAAAGTGAAGCCAGGCAACAGCATATGGTTATCAATGATCCAGATGGCTCACGTTTGTCTCCAGACTGACAACTTTGCTCCTCCATTATCAAACACTGGCAATTAACCATAATCAAGTAGGTGTTAATTAGACATAATGAAACAATTTCTGTTTGGTCAGAGCCTGCTATTTGCCAATTACTTGTAATTATGTGCACTAAGCACTTCAGTGTAATCTCCGTCTGAGGCGAATAGGCAGCCAGTCGAACAGCAGGGATGTTTTCTGCACACTAGACTGAAGAGCTTTTTGTTTTGTCTAAAAATTTGGCAGATTTAAAGCTGCAAGCCCCCTGATTGGCCAGCATGCCACAGCTGTCTGTGGGGAGAACAAAAGGAGCATCATATACCTCAATGACAGCGCAGGGGAAGTTTGTCATCCCCAGGAGAGGTTGGCTGTTAATCACGGTGACCTTTGACTTTTTTGCACGGCTTTTGGAAACCACCTCAAGTCGAACACCAAGAAATAGTGCATTATCATAAGGGGATTGAGAACAAAAAGACTATATATAAAGTTAAATAAAGATGAAAACGGTCCATAAGTTGATCACGTATGCGATTTTATGTCAATTTGTTTCTACAACACTGTCATAAGAGTGAAAAAGAAGCAACTTCCCAAGTATGGAAATACAACTTCTGATAACATGTTTCAAAGTTAAGATGTTATGTTTTATGAGTAAACAAATAAAGCCATGTGGATAAAAATGTTAATTACAGGTTATACTGGAAATCAGAGCATCCTTTTCCATGAACTTTCCACAAAAGAGACTTTTTGGCAAGGTCACCCTTATAACTCAGGTCTGTTTAGGACGCAGCAAAAGAGCTTCACAACACATGACTGTAAATTAAATGAATATACTGTATATTTTTCAAACAATCTGTCATCTGTAATGGCTGGATGTCGACAACCAAATTCCACACAAGCCTACCGTAAATCTGAATGTCACCAAAGTTGTTCTAATTAAAGGCTGCCATATCTGTAAAAGAGCACGTTTATGTGCAGAGTCAGTCACTCCTCTGAAGAGGCATCAACAACACTGTAAATAAGTCATTTACAGACGACCAGTAATCACAGAGGCCATAACCTCGGACTAGCCTCACCCATAATTGCTGCGGTCCAGGCATAATCAACGGCACATCATCTGCTACGAGCTGGAAAACTACTCAGAGTTACCCCACCCTCTAACACATATCTGCATCCCATGACTAAGGACACAGCCACGTCCTGTGTGTTCACATGCTTTTTATATTGATGTGGGCATTTTAGAATTTAGTGGGCTATACTTAAACACCCTTTACTTAATCTTCATCAAGCATGTTGTCACTGCCTTTTACTGGCGCTGAATGCAGACTGAGTAATTAACATTGCACTGGGCGGCAAAAACAATTTTGCTTTATAACTTCCTTATGAATTAGCAAGTTATGGGTAAATGAGTGTTTATGCGGCGGTTTTTTTAGCACCACTTTAGCTTAACTACAAGGCATATTAACAGGTTGAATCGCTTTAAATGCTTAGCTTCTTTTATTGGAAACACACTTATGTATTTATCTCTAAAAAGTACACAACATGCTCCTGAAAGACTTGCTTTTTTGAAGGAACACTTAAAAAAATAGTGTCAGCATTACATTCTAGTTTTCAGCATTTCTAAAGAGTAATTCTACTTCATGTATAGAAAAAAAAACACTTTTTAAAAGAGAGGTAATACGACATAAATTTCCACATTGAAAAAAAAAAAAAAGTAAATAATGAAGCAAGAATTTTCATTCCTGAATGTTTTTATATGAACCTAAATCAGTGTGAAGGTACATTTCAAGCTATGAAACTTAAAACCTTCTTCACAATGAGCAGGCCAAATACCTGGAAGCACAATCAAACTTAATCAAAAAAGATTTGTGTGCAAGAAGTAACAAATTATTCACAAATAGAGATATTATAAGAAATCCTTTTAGTCAAAGTTCTATTTTTTTTAGCTTAGACTTTGCTGTCTTTAAGGCATCCACCTCAAATTTTAACAGCATGGCATGTATGAGACATGTTAACAGTGACTTGTTTTTAACATTAGCAAAGTTGTGACTTTTACAAAACGGCTTAACTGTTTAATAAAGCCATTTTTTTAAATTTTTTCAGCAATGATCTGGTAATGTATACCTGAAGGTAAATAGAGGAAAAACCAAACCGGTCCATGCATTGAATTTCTTTTTTTTTTTTTTTAAACACGTTTACTCCAAGCTTTTTGCTGTAGTGCTCCTTCCCCTCTTCCCTCCATTGTCTAGCAGAAGTGAAGCAACTTATACTCAAATGCGATTATTATTTATTATTTATTATTATTATTTCATTATCAGCATGTGTAACATAATATAGTGCTTTACTACTAAAAAACCGAATGCCTGACTATTATGAAGCTACTGTACAGTGAAGGCAAAACCAAACAAACAAACATTGAAAGCACTTGCCTTCATAAATTTTGAGTCTGTGCCACAGGACGGCTGTGAATCTTCTTGACATTTAACACCTCAAAATCCATTCAGCAGTTGATTGGAAATAAGCTTCAATTGCAAAATCAATTCAAGAACGTAGTGAGTGAAATACAAGCCCAGTTCCAAACTGGCAACAGCAAATATTCTTTCTTAAACTAATTCACTGTGGTATTAAAAAAATATATATCTAAACAGTAAAAACCTGCAGATTTTCAGAAAAACGCCTAAAATTTTGCACAGGAAGTTGTCTCGTAGAGATGTTTACAAGTATTTTTTTCCCCCAGTACAAGTCAAATTTATAGTGATTTAAACATCAAATTAATCCCTTCCACAATGCATTGGCCTGCCTTAAAATAACAAAACTACATCCTAATTGGAGTCTTGAAAGAAATATTATTGAATGCAACTTAAGTTAGTTTAATCTATTTAACTTACCATGCATTCATTTTATCAAGCCATCAAAACCTCTGGGGGAGATGGTGATAAACAACAATCTTTGATAAATGGAGTCAACCAGAATTTTTTACCCTAGACCAAAGTCTTTCTGTGCTCCTCTTCTGTAATGACATAAGAGGCATAGGGCAAAATGGATAGAGGAGTGCAGATGCTGGGGCTTGAGCTGCTTGTCAGTGGCATGACTGATCACCGAGGCCAACACTAAAAGGATTGCTGGTGGAAATAAAGACACCAGCATGTCAGCTGTATGCTTCTCAGAAGGACCCATCAGACAAGTGGATGCGTATTGACAGGCCGGAGACAGGAAGAGAGAGATGTGAAGAGATGAAGGCGAAGACAGAGCGCTAGTAAGTGTCCTGAAGTCGCTCACCTTGGCACAGGCTGCAATGTCAGCCGACCTAGTGGCCATCACTCTTTGGGCCCTGTCCGGGGTATTATTTAAAGCCAAACAAATATCAGGGACTGAATGTCACCACAAGGACACCAAGGCCTCATCTCCACCAATCAGTGTCCGGGGTTTCAAATCACCCTTTCTCCTTCCCCCGCCAGCAAATCCATCTTCCTCATTCCTATACCCAGGCTCCACACCCCCATTCGACCCCCCATCTAGCACACCAAGGGGCGGCACTGAGCAACAGATTTACGATCTCCCCATCTGAGGCCAAGCACGATTTATTGACATTACTTGTCAGCTTTCTTTTTGAGAAATTGCACGTAGAATTAATTTTAAGTACGTCTTAATGTTAAATATCCTGGAAACACTAAATTTCATGGTAGGTGATGCTCTGAGTCTCATAAGCGTATATCACGATCTTGTGTTACACCGAAGGAACCAGTTTTTTTTTGTTGGTTTTTTTTAAGGATTTAATTTAATAAGTAGAAGATCATAACTGCTTCATCTAAGCTGTTAATTACCTCTCTTTTATGCTGAGAAGTGATGTTGGGACACTATTAAATGCATCAAAAGTTTGAGTAATTTAATTTAATTGTTTTTATTACTTATTCATGGTCAAGGCTGCATTGGTTAATAGATAGCAACCTGAAATAGGTGCCACAAAATCAGAAAAATGTGCAGTTGTTGGCTCAATATTTTCAGCCTTCAAATTAACCCATTTAAAGAATCAATTATACCAAAGGCCAGTGGTCATGTTATAACATGGATTTCATTTTCTTTATCAAAGTCACATATGTGCAGATGAAATGAAACAAAATATTTCAGAATAAATACAAACAATAGGCAGATTTGTGTCCACAGATTTGCAGTGTTATATTTCAGGCTATTGCAAAATGAGAAGTTTGAAGACAGATTTATTTTCTTGAATAATTCACAATAAATTATAGAAAATGTGCATTGATAATAGTTTGTGTAGAACTGGATATGGTTATTGCACTAGTCTGTGGACCAAAGCAACAGCATTGTTTCCCCTAGTGCATTACAAGTAAGACGGGCCACTGCCAGGCTAAAGTTAGGTTTACAGTTGACGAATTGAACTGCATCCTCCAGACCTTGCGCGTTGGCCCTTGTTCATAAACCCGGAGGTTTTCGTAACTCAGCGCAGGTCATGTAGACCGCCTTTCAAACAAAATGGATGATTTGAAATTTGAACGAAGTATCACTAAACAGCTACTTGTTTAGAAATGCTAGTATTCAATATGACTATGGAACAACAAACAAAGAATTCATAACAAGTTCATGCAGGTTTTACAAAGGAGCATCAGGCCTTTCGAAGGGAGGCCATTTGACTGGAGTGAACTTTTACAAGAAAAATGCATGGTTTTCAAAATTTTCAACAATTAAATTAAGGAAAGTCTAGTGTGATTATGTACTCATCTCCTGATGAACAATACCTCCAAAGCATGATCAGAATGGCAGTTTTCCACCACATATGGAAATCTGCATGTGAGCAAACTAAGTTTTGATCTCATCTTTGTTGGCTGTGTTTTCTACATGTCTTATTTAAAACTGCAAATGACTTTTTTTTTTAGAACAATATAACAATCCAGCCACAGTTCCACATAAACCATATTTTTGCAGCGTTTTTCTGTCAGATGTTTCCATCTGAGCTGTTTATGTCTTAGTCACCTCCAAAATTAAGATGTATGTCAAGAGATTAAATTACAAGTGGTTTAAGAAGTCCTATGCCATTTTATCTTGAGTTCATTTTTATTATTTTGAAAATAATGCATAATTTTACTTTCATTTCAATATTAAAAGAATTGAAAGGAAAAAAAGTTCATAATTGTAATCAGACAAAACGTACAAAAAGTACAGGGGAATTAATACTTCAGAAGTCTCTGTATATGTTTGCTGATTTGAAGAATTTTTTGGTGCTGGAAAATTGTGGTGAAATTATTCTATTTCCAACAGAGCCCAAGTAAAACGAGTTTCTCAAGAACATTCTAACATGATACTTTGAGTTCTATTAAAAAAATGCATTTATTATGTTTTAAAATTGCTGAAACAAGTAAGCTCTTGGTTGTGAACTGAGGCTTGTAGACTAATAAACCTTCAAACTTTATACAGTGCAGCCTCCCCCTACATTTTCTATTCTTTTCTTAAACCCTGTCCATCAACCTTAGCCTCTAGAGGTGGCTTGTTTAAGAAACAATTAAGGGGGTATACAGGACCATTTGCAGGCAGCGGGGCCTTGCCGTTCAGGCCATTCCACTGGAGTGCCTTTCACAACTGATTTATAACACTGTCGCCATGGCAAGGCAACATAATTAATAGGAGCATGGACTTCTAATTTCGATGACTTCCACACCGAGTGGTTTTCTTTGATTTATGATGGCCAGCAACTTTGCATTTTATCAGTTCATTCACTCATTATTTATGCTGATGACCAATTTCAATGGGTCGCTATCATCTAACTTGCCACTAATCAAAGCAAATTAGGGTTCACTGTATTATTCAGAAACTGCTAATTTATCTTTAAGCTGGGCAAGAGATAAAGCTCTGGGAGCATGTGATTCAGTTCACTACAATAACTCTAAACACTTGTTCTGTGATTGTTAGCCTCTGAGAAGATGTGTAAGACTACATCCCACAGATGTTGGAAGGCTGTTTCAATGTAGTTTATATGTTTATGGTAAATGGGCAAAGTGGTACTGAGATGGGGAAATGATTAAGGGCTTACATACATAAATGCACTTTTGCTGATTTTTTTAGTGGTGTCAAAACTTTTCAAGGCTTTAAATTAAGCACAGTGGTCACTAAATGACTGGAAATATTTCCCCAAGAATTTAAACTGGTTTAAAAGGTAAGAAGAATCAGCAAAAAGACAAGCCCAACCTTTGCCTTTTATAAAGTTAGAGCTTCTTATTGACTGAACTTGATTCTAGATATTCTAAATATTGAGTCAGATTTCAAAGGCTAGGCCTCCTTTGCATGCACAGCAGCCACAGTGTAAAGGTGACGTATTCCCAATTTATGGATGTTGAATCCAAATCAGGCTCAATTTGGAGAATCAGAGAGCAGCGTGTTGGCTAGCCTTAGCCTCGAGGCATACACAGGCATATCAAAGCAAGACATCTCTGAATGTGTCGATATCTGTGTTTATCGTACCAACAAACATCCAAATTAGGTTAAGATGATGCAGAGCATTCTTGATTACCGAGTTGCTGACTTGCAATCTTAATATTTAGGAAATTAGTTGATTTCTAGGTTTATAAATGAGCATGCATGTGTCTGGGAGTACTATCAAAAGCAAACATTTTTACATTCCTTTTTGGTCAAAAATGTTTGTCAAAGATTGGTAAGAAGAAATGTATTAAGTGTTTAAAACACTGACTTTCGTTTTCTTCACTGAGCAATACTTCGTTTATAATATTCCAATGAGTTAAAACAAAACTAGATCTAAAAAAAGTTCCTTGGCAGCCATCTCAGGAGGAGAAATTTATTTTATTTTTTCATTGCTTGGTATACAGTACTTCTACTAAAGCAAATATATTACGCCACACTTTATTCTCACATACATATCCCCTGATTATTTAGAAGGATATATTTTTTGTCAAAATTTTAAATAATCACACATTTTTCAAATAAATGTTAACTCCATTTGCATTGTTTCAGTTAATTTTCAGAGATTTATGTCTCATCGAACACTAAGTATTTTGTTGTACAAAATAATTCTATATTTTTTTACTTTAATTTTGAGTTCTACTGCACATTTATACTGCACTTAACACAAAGTGCTAATTCAAAGCATTTTCATCGAATACGTATGATCTACAGAGTTTATACTTGTCCCTTGAAAACCAACTGCAGCATACTCCAAATAAAATGAAAAATGCACACTTCAAGTATTTGACAACAGGTCCAATTCAAATGATCAAACTCCATTTGTTAGCCCATTCCCTTCTACCGATTCCCTGAATGATAAATTGCATTTAGCCTACCACAGGAGGCTAAGTGTTCTTGACGTGTTTTTATTGATTTGCAAGGGCTATATGCATGTAATCCTGTTTGTAGGTAAATCATAGCATGAGCAAATTCACAGTTTACTATGTAGAGAGAAAATTGGAGACTCCGCATGGGAGGTGAAATAGAGCTGGGAAAAGGGTGGAAAAAGAGATGTGGCCGCCTGTTGGAATCTTGGGACCTCTATTAAGATTTATAGGTGTTGGGATTCTACGGACCTGAGGCATTATTCATGGTAAAGCCTCTATGTCTGGGCCAGTTTATAAGATGAGACAAGACTGACAAAGATGGAGGCCCACTACAACACAGCCAAGCTGTTTGAACATGGGGCTCAGTCACCTGACTTAACCATGGCATCAGCTACACCTATCCAGCATAGATATTCAAGCAAAGATTGAGGCACTACTTTAAAACAAGCAGAACAGCATTTTTTTTTTTTTCAAACTGTAAATTGCCATGTACTCAGTTTCCCGAAAATTTGCTCCTGTGTGGACTGCACACTGATTAACACAATGCAGACTCAGGATTCTACCACAGCATTATGCAGCTTAGAAATAATTCAAACCACAAAAACAGCACATTGAATCCTTGTTTAAAAAGCCATGACACTGTTTAGTTTATTCAGCAATTTTCTGAGAGTCGCAGCACATTTTATTTGGTCTTATTAGATGAAAACACAAGAATCACCTTCAACTTTATTAATGATAGTACTTTGTATGAAAGATACTGATGAAAATCGGTAGCATCTGTTTGCTGCATTCACTTCTCAGCGGGCTCCACCTATTCCTCATGCCTAATGATGCTGATCCAGTCTGTAAGTTTTACGGACAAATGTGTATTTGGCTACATTCATCATCCTGAATGAGTGTTCCTGATGAGCCATCCCCTGCCCTGTTTCACTCTTTCTACCATACGTTAACAAATGACAACTCATGCCACATGTTTTCCATTTGGGAGATACAGTGGGAGGTGGGAAGAAAAGGAGCTAAAGGCTAAAAGATGGGCAGCTTCAAGAGGAAACCAGCCAATGATGACTGCTCTTACAGGAATCACCACAGCAGCATAAAAACACATCAGTTATGTAATGCCATCAATGAACAATTGGAGGGCTTATTTTGTGTTGTTGCAATGGCAAGAAGCCAGATCCTTTGGGAGTTACATTTACAGCCATCACACTTCTGCTGGAGGTAGACCACGGCTTGAGAAGCCATACACTGTATCCTCACAGGACCACATGAAAGCTCCAACAGAAAAAAATATATATGAACATGGCCAAGAATGTTAACTTGGATAAACAAGTCGATGGCTGTTCAAAGTACTGGGAAGTTGTACTGCTAATAAATCTTATTCTTTTTGATGTGCGGCCAGTTAGAAGTTTAGAAAAAGGGATGGTTAGAGCAGACATGAGTCAAACTGCAAGACACACTCTGCTTTTTCTTAAAATCTAGGAATGTAAGTAAACTTGAATTGTTGGAGAATCTGGGAGTAGTAAATAAGTTAGGAATGAGATGAGTCTCCCCAGTGCTGGTCAGTCAAGTGGATAATAAAATACTTGTTTATGGGCTCAGGGAAGATATTGGAAGTTACTTGAATAGCAAATCCCTGACCTTCAGTTCTTTCAGCAGATTCTGGTTTCCATTTTTTTCAATCAATCAGAACAAGTGTAAAATTGGCAGATTTCATAGTGGATCCTTATTTAAAACACTATAAAAATAATTTTTTGGATTCAAAATTCTTTCAAGCATGGAAATCTCTCTTTTTAGTATTTTACATCTCTTTCTAAAATTATGCAATGGAGCTGTCTTGTGGAGAGGCCTCAGCTTAAATGCACAGCTGTTTATGTTTGCGTGCTCAAGAGATCAGGATATGCCAGAGCTTCCAGCTGTAGCACAGATAAACAATCCTAAAAACAAAGTATATTCAGCATGAGACGATGTAAAAGTATCTCTTACACAAACAGTTGGAGATATTCAGCTGGACACATAGGCATAAATCATATCCACCAAGACAAAACAGGCCCAGCTTGATGCCGAGCCCAGAAGAAAAAGTTTGACACTTATAAAATGACTGTATATAAGGTAGCATCTCTGAAATCCTGCAATGCGTCCAATTTTCTGAGCTACGCTAGTCAACATGCACCAGATAAGTCTTATGTTTTACAGGAGAGTGTGATCCTCATTAGAACATCATTCTTTGAAAAGTTGCATAAAAACACAAAAACTCAAAAAAACAGCTTTGCAAAAAAATGACTCAAGATGCCATACCTTACAAAATTGAGATGCACCAATAATTATCGTCCTCAATAAATTTCACTGTGATTAGCATTAACTGATAGGTTAATCCATTGAGAAGGAAAGTCAGAGAGAGTGAGAGTTTCAACAGATAACATTAAGGCTAATTTAAATATGGTGAACAGAAGGTATCAACTGCAATCTCTTGTTGAGTCTTACATATCTACCTGTCATGGAAGAAGATGAATTTGGAAATATTTGGGAGCTACTAATTGTGCTAATATGAGATATTAAGACCCATCTCATTTACACTCGATCATTTGATTTCTGTTTTAAAATATTAACTCAATTTAACAGTGACTGCTTACTCTCATAAAAAAGTATATTCAGCTAATATAATGCTATAATTACTCAGCTACAATTACTATTTAGAGAGGATTGTTTAGGCATGTTTAGTAGAAACTAGTAGGCATTCTGGCACTGTATGTTTTTTCTTCTAACTTAATGGCTTCTGTTACTTAACTTCACAGCTTTAAAACAAGATTAAAGTTTTTGTTTTCCATTCCTCCTCCCTTTTCCTTCCTTTCTGGTGTGTGATAAAGCAGAAGACATCAACTGATAAAAATCCCCAAATTCATCAAAGTCAATTAGAGGTCTCTTTACGTTTACAGAGAAAATTCTTAAAATAACCCTGCTATAATAAAAACTAGCTTCCTCTGCTGACCTTTTTCAACCCCTTCTCAGCCCGACTTCTGAAAGGAAACATGTCATCCTCTCAATTAATCTACAAGCGTAGCCGCTTTCAGACAAAGTCATTCTCCTGCATGAATTCTAAAATCAACTTTATGATAGCAATTTCATTAATGCTGAAACGATCACAATTTCCAAGTAGTACACGAAGGTGGAAATGTTTATTCTGACATGTTCGACATTATGAGCTGTAAATGATCAATCAAAGAGAGAGCATATTACTCCAATTTTCTCCAGCTCTTGTAACAACGAAGTTCACAGATACCAAATCAGTTTCAACGGAACCCGGGGGTTACTACTGCAACCCTGCTATATGAGACATTCATAATTTATGTGCATTTGATGTAGTGATATGTAAAAAACTTCAGAGGAATTTTAATGGGCTTGAGGCTGAGGGGAAAGAAATCTTTGCACTGGTTGTTTGGCCCCCCCTTTTTTTTTTTAGCAAATCATTTCAGCACCAAAGGAAAATAAAGTTTTTTTGCTACATAATTTCAACCACAGAGCTGGTAATCACTGGAAAAGGGGGGATTTCATCTTCTTATTTCAATGCTTTATCGATCTGCTGGCTTGGTTCTCATAAGCTCCATTACATGGCACAAGCAGCGGCTGGCAGCGCTGTCCAATTCAGTCAACAAAGAAACACCATTTCCATTAATCAATGCTTTTCTATATAAAGCAAATAAAGATTGATAATACACTTCAGCAAAACTCCTACACCCAATTAGAGCCTGATGAAAAACAGTCCAGAGGAGGTACAAAATAAGGTGTTATTTTAAGCAGGAGCAAATAAGCAATTGCATAAATCGTCAAAGTCTTTGCCTTCTCTTTGAATGAAACCATAATTTATTAATCTTTAAGACAGATGTGTTGTTTTCATGGGAGCTATTGATCAGCAGTAACATTTTATTATTGCTTTTTTTTCCCCATTAGAAGGAGCAGATTAAAACAGATGAGTGTTGCTCAACTCGCCAACCACCAGCATTACGGTACGCTTATGTGGCTCTGGAAGACAAAATGTTTTCAGTGATGCTCTGGAGAAGGAATCATTGCAGAAAAGGTTGAGGCTGCACATTAATTTATCAGCCCATTAGGAAAACCCACACTTGACAGTGATCTGATCTAAACGATGGAAGTGTATATGGCCACTGAACAGCCCTATTTGAACTCGGTGCCAGGTCTCATCAGTAGCTTGGAAGCATGGGACAGGTTAAGAGGAAAAGACGAGGCAAGAAGACAAGATGGAGAGGACACTAAACAGCATGGTGAGGAAACTGGAGGTGTCATGGGAAAACACAAGTATGAATTAAAAATGCCTTATATCAGAAAGGAGGTTACATTGCGCATAAATGACATTAGTCCATTATTTGTTCAGCTTCAACTATTGTTCGAAAAATCCCAGAAACACATTTGGAAAAAGTGGAGGAAAAAATATATTGTCACATGTAAAATGTTTGTAAGGTTGATATTAAACTAAAAGTGCAAAAACCTTAACTGATTTGAATATGGATTTTTTTCTAATATACACACCAAATTATACAGGCAAGCTTGATTATGTGCAATAATCAAGCTTAAATGAGTTAGTTTCTTGGCACAGAAAAACAGACAAAAAAAAACACCTTCCTCAGTAGAAATGTAAACTGAAATCCCAGCCAGAATATGCCATAAGTTTGGCGATTACAACAAAAGAGTGTTGTAAAGAAACATTTTGCTTAAAGATCAAATATTAGAGAAAATAGAATCCCGACCTTGTTTTAGATCAGAGAAAATTCACAGTAAAGTCAAAGTTTTTTTGTTAAGAAAATAAAAGTTCAAATAAGTCATTAAATGTCCAATATTAATGTGCAATGAAGAATATATGTAGATTTCTCACTGGAAGTTGCCTTAGTCATTTTTATGGCAAGCAATCTGGCTGCATCCTTATATAACTACTGTGACCGTATTGTGCTGTACAGCAGGGCCTGAACAGTCCCACAACCAATCTCCACACAGATTGGCCTACAAAGACAAGAGGCTCTACTTCAAAAATAGGCCTTGATTGTGCCATGTGGGACAAAAACAGCATCACTCAAACTAACTGTTTCTCCATCTTTCACTGATAAAATCCACTTTCCATTCATTACCCTTTATCATAAACACACGTCTATTGGGAAAGCCAGGCTTAGAAGTGGTTAAGCCTGTCCCTGGTTTCCTATTTCTAGGGAGCATTTATCTGATGATATATATTCCTTTTGGTAAGTGAAAGGAGTTACTCTATTTCCAACAGGAAGGACATTGATAGGGCATTAGGGATTTGTTTATTTCAACTTGAAAGCCATAGCATTTATCCTAGTATATATTTCGCTGTGGGCTCAGACCAAATTATGTCTCAAGGCAAGATAAATCACAAGTCGTGAGTCAGAATACCACATGTTTTATGATCCTACACAGAGCCCTCATGCAGGCTGCACTTTACTGAAAGCTGCACTGTGAATTTTGGAGTCAACGTGCTGCTGCTTGTTTTGTGACTGGAAACTGTGATGAATGTGACAGCTGTCATATGCACATCAGCTGTCGAGGTTTTAGACATTCGGCGGAATGATGGGATTTGAAAAGAAGTTCATCTCCCTCCCTAATAAATCCATTGTCTTGTCTTCCTTCAGCAGGAGATGTATTGATGGACATATCCAACAAATAGACTTAGTGAAATATTGTAGCTGCGTGGAGCTCAATCAGTTTAAGTGAGAGTGAAAAGTGAGTTGATGTGCTTGAGTAAACAACTCAACATCACTCTTGCAAAAAACTGACAGACAGGACAGGCTGCGCAGACGATTTGGAGACACAAAATTACCTACAAACACTTTGAAACAAGTTTGAAAAGAAGTTTTTGTCATTTTTTTCCCCGTTTTTGACAAGCCAGTTTAAATCGCACACATCAAGATCACTCTTCAAGTCATTGTCTTTGTCCAAATGACAGGCAAAAATATATCCATGCATGTTGCCACATAAAGTGGCCTCTATCACATGTTCCTGTCAACAGACTGCAGATGATCTCCTCATGAAGAACTTCTTACGTAAACTCCTGAACTTAGTATCCTGCTGCTTTGACCCAGGCAACAAAGCCAGCTTTTACGCCGAAACAGAAGCTGCTGAACAAAACTCCAGAGCTTGTGTAGAGGAGAGATGAAGGGTCAAGTAAACTTTCAACCGACCAGAAGGCCTGGGAGTAAAAAGAGAAAGAATCCTCCTTTCAATCTCCACATTGTTTCTCGGGAAGGATCTGTGCCATCACTGACATGAGCCCAAATTTCTTTAACGACAAGGCAAAGAGAGAGGGACAAATGAGGTCCACAACAACATGATTCTGGATCTCTCAGCGTGTAATGTGTCTGTTTAACATTACCAAGGTCCAGCTGCCTTAAGCTTACCACTGAGAACCCCTGTGGTTTCTGAATACATTTCTTTCCCTGAAAACTTGCATTGAATGTGAGGGATGAAAACAGAGATAAACACCCTGTAAAATCCCCCAGAAAAAGAAAACATTGACACAGAGCAATTCCATTCCTGTACAGTGTACAACACAAAACTTCATATAAGCACAGTTTACTACGCAGCATCATCCAATGTATCCCTTTATTTATGAACAGACTTAACACTATTCAGAAAAAAAACAAGGTTATTACAAGTAGCCTATTAATATTGAAATATTATTTTTTGTATAAGCTGAATGAAAACATTGAAAATGTAATTCAATCTACACAGTTATTCTAAGAAAAATGCTGAAAAGAATGTTACACCACAACAAAACATACTGTCAAAAATGTATTTTATAAGCTTTTTAGAAACCAATATGTGAGAACAGATCTGGTTGTCTGACAGTGCAGGCTTGTGGTCACATCCATACTTGCATTTTCAAGATTCATAAAAACTAGAAATACCAATGGAAAACTTGGAATTGGCTCTGCATGACATTGCAACCTATGGAAGAAGTTTGAAAGACAAAAGGATGGCAGAAAGTTAAAAAAAAAAAAAAAAAAAAAAACACCCACTTATTTCTACCACATTACAAAGTTCCTGCTGTCCACAGAAAAGCAAAAATCTCACTGCTCTGATCACTAACTAGCCAACCAATCAAAGCCTTCTGGCCATTTTGCAAATATCTGCTCTCCATAAAATAGGTGAACAATGAACCGTCACCTCAAAAGTTTTGAGTCTTTCTTCTTCCTGTTTCCTAAAATGACTGCAAATATCTTCTATATTCTTATGCTTCTATGTTAAAAAAAACAACAACAAAAAAAACTCCTGAACTGAGATCACATTACAGACCAAGCGAGAGTTTGCCGGAGAAGATTTTCATCTCTGACTTCTGAGAGACATACTGCATATGCCTATCATTAGATCAATTTATTTTAGTGACATTTGTGTGGACTAGCATCTGTCTAACTGAATGAAAGACAATGTTATTCTTATTATACATGAGTTTAAAAGCCTCCCTGAGCTACTTGCTGTTGCAATAAAACAACAGTTTTGAGCAGATGATTTTCCTGAAACTTAATAGAGAGACTGAAATAATTTAAAAGATCAAAGGAAAACAGAAGTACATATTTTGTCTTATACTTGTTAAAGACCACATGAAAGAATGTTGCAGATTCTTGCATCTTCAACCAAATGTGGTCAATATCCGTTTTTTACTAAACTGACCTGAAAAATGAAGATGAGACCACATGTTCATCATTATTGAGAGTAATGATGAAGGCAAAACATAAAAAAAACATTTTTGATACACTCTGTGTTAATGTATTTCTTTTAATCATGAGTACTGCACAAAAAGAGTCATAAAGAGAGAAAAATGTAAATAGAGACTTTGTAGTAGACTCAAGTTGCACTTCAGTTGGAAAGACAAACACTCCATTTTACTCACTAAATCTTTTTCACTGGTCATTTCAAATCAAACTTAACATGCATCTAACATCTTGTTGTCCTGCTGGTGAACTAGCATAATTTCAAAGACAAGAAAACGTTCTAAACCAGTAAAGGTACAGGAGTGAACACACAGAAACTGGTGTTAAGCTATTCACCCCCTTTTTCTTAGAACATAATGCAAATTAATATTTTTATGAGCTAACGTACTTAATTGAATGAACTGAAGTGGCTAAAGTACTTTACATGCCGAATTGAAAGCTGATAAAAACAAAAACATTCAAAGGCCGTGTTAAATATACCAATTTATATTGACTTGAACTCATAACCTATAGCATTTCTATGTCTAGATGACATTTATCTGATATGAGGTTATCATTTTCAGTTTTTGAGACTTGACTTGGACTTTCTTCTTAAAGACCTTGTACTTGACTTGAACAATCTGAATATTTCTGCTATGAACACAAACCTTGATGCTTTTTGGCTACACTAGAGTTACACTTATCAAAAGTTTGAGATTTTCGACATTCATGGATGACTACTATTTTCTCTGTAAAAGGATAAGATTGATCAAATCTGAAAATAAGACCTTGTTTACGAGGTCATCGCTAAACATTTTCCATTTATACTTTAATGGATTTTTCACCTGCTGGGTAGGTACGGCGATCGCTAAGGAATTGACAGTCACTTGCAGCAAACAATTTTCTCGCTTCTTTTGTTTATTTTTGTACAAGAACATAGAAAAAAAAAACGAGCTCATAACATAACATCTAAATAAATATATACATAATCAAAAAATTAACATTTCCTTTGTCATTAAGTAAAAGGGATACTGGCATGTTTACTTTTTGAAATGCTTCCTAGAAAACTGTGACCAGAGGCTCTAGGCTGTGCCAGCCATACGTGGGGATGTGGGGGCCGGGTCTGTGAAATCCAAACTGACTGATCCAGGACAGAGCAAGGATTACACCACTTCCCCTTGAGTTCTGTCCTTCCCAACAAAGAGCTTTCTGTAACCATAGTCAAGTGAGCCGTTACTTAGCCAGTGGAGCCACAGAGTGGTGGTTCAGGGCCACTGTGGGAAAAGGCAGGGGCTTCCAGCATCATGTTTCTGTTCCTTAAACATAAAGCCCAAGAGTCCCTACCATCAGTATCACCACCCACCACTTTTCTACCAATGCCTAAAGGAGGTGTTGGGTCCTGGCACCTGCTGTGGACCCTGGCAGGTTAATGCCGCTGGCAGGTTCACATGTTACTCAACAAAGAGTCAGTCATTGTTTTTGTGAGCTGCTGTGGTTAATTCTGCCCCTGTAGGCACTAATTGCATCTGGGGGAAAAAAATTAAATTACCAAAAAAATACAATAGAATAGACTGATTTTCAGGAATAAAGAATCATGAAATTGTTGCACATGAACCAATATTTCAAGACTGTATTCCTAGCCAATCTAACGTTTATTTAGAGAAGAAAAAGAAAACATCAACTTCTGTATGCATAAACTGCATCTGCAAATTTGAAAAAAATAAGTTTACATGAAAAGTCCTTTGCATGAGGACCTATCACAACATGTCAGCTTTCTGTACTAAGAATGTATTAAAAAAGTCATTAATTTAGTTAAGTGAGATCCAGGCCAATGGAATTTGATTTTGATAATCAAAAAAAATAAAATAAATAAAAAATACATAAATAAAATCATACATGTTGTTTTCACTATTTTAAATATGTGACTTTTTTTAAACAATACCAATTGTGTTCTTGGTAAGATAATGGTATTTTAATTAAATATTCTGTGCAAATATGAAATACTTGTAGGAGGAGTTGCAAATATTTACTGCATTTAAAACAAAGCATTTTGTAAATAGGACATTTTCTATCAATCAAATTTTATTTGTATAGCACATTTCAGCAATAAGGCATTTCAAAGTGCTTTATATCATAAACAAAAAATCATAAAGTCTGGAATATAGAATCAACAATCAAAACATTACATTAAGTCAAGTGCCATCATCAAATTCGTAATTGATTACGTTTCAAATACAACTCTAAACAGTTATATTTGCCACAATAACATGAATAATTATTTTTCAGGGTTTTTTTTTTTTTTTTTTGCAGTGTACCATGTTGGTACATTGTTATTGTAAATTAAATGTGACGTGAGTAAAGTGCATAAAATGGCTCCATAGCAGAAAAACATAAAATTGCAATCCAATTGTGAAAATTGCAAGTCAAAATTAATTATCATTTGTCTTTAGCATCTCAGGCACAAAAATCTGCATCATGTGTGGGTGTTAAGGGATATTATGCTGTTGAAACTTGAATTATTGCATCTTTCCATTGCAATTGTGATATTTTAAACAACAATATTGCTATTTTCAAATCAGAATAACCTGTAGTTCTGATTATAATATATTAATTGTTTTATAATCCACTGTTCTTTATGTACAGCGCAATGGCTATACAAACATGCTATTAACATATTCATATCTTTAGCAACTTAAAGATGACAAAAGCAGGAGTAAAGATCAAAATGAATAGGACTATTTTAAAAGTAAAAGCAGTAAAACCTTGTATGGCCTTCTGTTGTGTAAGACACTTTTTGAGCCAAATGACTCATTGGCAAAAAAAAAAAAAAAGAAAAGCCACATTGTCTGCCCTTCATTATACCGAATCACTTAAAAGGCATATAGAACGTCTTAAAACGTGGCAGTACTGAGACACCCTTTCACAAGACATGCACAATGAAGCTGAAAATGCCATCTGTTGTTGACAAAAACTCTAGATTTACCGACGCAAAATTACACAACCTTGCCAAAGGGTGTTTTCATGAGGCAGAGGTTTTGGTTAACACAGGAAATGAAGAGAAAAAGCAGCCACACAAACTGTTCCTCCTAAAGCGTTGGCAATTATTAAAACACTTAACAATGGGGGGGGGAGAACAGTCTGTATTTAGATCATCAGACTATTGCTGTATGTCTTACAGAGATAAAACAGGAACAAAGAAAACTGGGTTTGAAATCCAATTTTAAATGAAAAAAACAAAAAAATAAACTAAAGGAACAGGTAATTCCTACTTCAGTTTTCTACATTAGCATGTATTCAGGAACACCAAAGAGAAAAAAAAAACATGATGCATGGAGAAAATGTACAAGACAAAGTTTATTACTACCATGGCTAAGAAGGAGCAGCTCTTAAAGCCCATATTTAAGTCTGCACCTGACAAATTTAGGGCTGAGGTTAGCAGGTGTTCGACTCAGCAGAAACTGAAGGTCAATGACACGGATCCCGACACAGAAAAATGTGCAACTGCTCGTCACATCACAAATGACAAATTAACACCGCAGTAATGCAACGCTGTAATCTTCCAAGAGGTATAAAGACCAGTTAGTCAGGCCTGGAATCTCACAGTGAAAATGAGAGCCACTTATCCAATAACGAGAGCTTAATGAGGGTCCCTTTAACTAGCTACAGTGTCTCTCTTTGCCTCGGAGAAACATTTGTCTTACAGTACAAATGTGGTTCATGCATCATTTCTATTGTGAGAGAGAGTCGCGTAATAACGGTATAAATCACAAAGGGCCTAGGTTGGGGTAATGAGACTTAAATCTCTTAAAACAACACCATGAACTTAGCTCAGTGATAAAATGATGTGGTGGAGGAAAATACTACCGTCCTTGCATAAAGCTACACCACTCTCCACACATGGCTTTTAGGCACTGCAGAACCCCTACTTCATTTAGCTCTGACAGGCAATTTAATACCACAAAATTACAAACCTTAACTTTGCAATTACTTTTCCATCTCTGAACATTTTCAACCCTTCTGCAGATGTAATCTTAAGGTTAAAGTCCCCAGACAGGGCAAAACCCTACATCCTGAAGCTCGGATTTTTACAAAAACTAAAGTATAGGGCAGATAATAGTTCACCTATGTCTGGAATAATTTGAGTATTATATCTTCCTTGTACAGATTTATAACAATGTTAACACTTTTTTTGTTCTTACTGGTGTAATACATGCTCAGTTAAGGTACGATAACAAAATCGAATGCAAAAAATAAATAAATAAAAACATAACTAGAAAAAAATATGAACAAAAAAGAAACCTGCCCACTATAAAGACGATACATTGCATGTTATCCTTGGGTCTGTAACCCACAGAAATCATCTTAGAGTACGACTCCAATAACTGAAGTCAGAGGGTCACATCAGACAGTCAGTCAGGAAGTACTGTAGTAGCATAATCTAACATTTTATTTGATTATTTCCACATCTCAATAAATTTCACATCCAAAGTTCTACTGTTGTGTGAAGAAATAATAAATTAACACCAATCAACATAGTTTTAGTTAATGTTTAGTTAATATTTACATAAAAATTTGATTAACTGCATAGGTCTTAATCATGCCCTAAGCTTTCACAATTATGAGTTACAGGACTAGTGAGGCATGGTGAGATTTAGCAAAGTGGTAAAATCTAGTCTGATCATTAAAAGTAAATATGTCACAAAATCCATAGAAATTATACAGTTTTAGTGAGGACCTGTGGACAGAAACATGAAGTTGCTTCCAAATGTTTATCCTGCAGCCCACCTTTTTTAGATGTGACCTAAGGAAGACACATTAAAGCTAATTTAGCTTTATTGTGAAACTAATACATATGGGTTGTGGACAAACTTTGACATCCGTACTTTGATGCAGATCTAGATTGATTAGAAGCTATTAGGAAGAAAAAGGGAAAATTTAGATAGGTCATATTCGATGCCTTTGACACATTTTAAACTTCACGTTTTCTGTAGCAAGCTAAAAAAAATAAATAAATAAAAAATATCGCTAATCAGTTCATTTCCACTTTAACTTCTAAATAAAGCTAAACTTGGCGTCTGACAGGTATCAGACGCTAAGTTTACTGTGGTGAAAGATTAACAGGTGTCATATTCTCCTCCAGCACACAACTTTTGATTTGTTAGGTAATGTTTTTGCAGTGACAGACACTCAGGCCAATTGTTCATCTTTTCAGTGCATGGGACATATTTTCAGTTTTAGATATTATGTTATACTTTATGTAGGAACAGATGTCACGGTTGTAAAATTGTTTAGGCAGAAACAGGAGGTTGGATGAGCAACAGGAGACAAGGTAAATATGACAACCCGCAAAACAAGGGCATGTTTTACATCAGCTTGTCCTCTTACCCTTGCTGCAACTCAAAATGACCCACATACAACATCTGCCTGCTGTGCTGGGCAGATATTCATGCCGTCCCCTCTCTGTGGCCTGTTTCTCATTCTCACAGTGTGCTCTGGTGCAAAAGGAACATCGTCCACATTGTGGAAACCCTCGCTCATCCATGACAGGCAGAAACACAAACCTCCACCCCCCTGGTGGTCCAAATCCCTTCGCTCACACAAATGAGGATATTTTAATGTCAGGCCTGTTTGCAGGGGTGTAAACTTGTGGAAGTGCTGGCATTAGATAGGATATCAAAGTCAACAAGCCTGTTGCTCTAAGCTGATCCTTCAGTCCCCTGGAAAACCCAGCTCTCTGAAAGCCCAGCAGAGCCTTCAAATGTTTCCCATAGTGCAACCTGATCCATAACAGAGAGACTCACGCAGCTCCCTGTGCTATCAACACTTTATGCACAGCAGGGCTGCTCTCATTCCCAATTCCTGGCACTCAGGAAGCACTTGAAAAAGCCTATTGAACAGATTTTCCAAATGTAGCAGTTACATTCACCACCAATTAAATGGACTTGAAACTGCTGTGGTGAAAACATCAAAATTAATTCAGCTATAACTACACTGAGAGCAAGTTCACAGTGATTCGAAAATTAGCTTGAAAATATAAGATTTTTTTCTGCAAAGTAAAACATTGTCAGTCTTTTGTATATTTTTTTCCACGGTTAAGGAATAACATGTTTATTGGCTCTAAACAAATGTTTTTAAACTAAACCTGTGTATCCAAGAGAAAACTCTCTTTACCTCCTTACACTTGTCCAAGTCAGAAATTGTTGGAAAAGCTCTTAATAATCCTTTGTTTAGTTGCTCTGAAATGAAAAAGAAATATGCTTGTTATTTTTATATCAAATTATGCCACCACTTCTGAGAAATTCATTTTGCAATTCATATGTTGGTTGAAAATTGAACTAGTCAATTTATTATATATACTTACTGAGAAAAGGTGCACTTAAATTTGTTTTGAAAGTAGTTTAGAATGAATAGTGAAGAAATCCTTTTTTTACATAGTTTATGGTGCTAAAATTATGCTATTTTCCATAATGTAGGTTTAACAACCAAGAAAAAAACATTCCTGGACTTCCCGCAGTCTTAAATCCATTTAAAGTTAACTTTAGGAAATTAGGAGACATGCTATTTCTTTATAATTTAAAGAAAACTAAGAATATATCTCATTTATAACAAAGAGCTGTGGTTTAAATATGTTACTTGAATATTTTTTTTTGTTTTTATTTTAGTTTACATTTATTCAGAGCTGACGGCAGAAAAATTACACCCAACAAATGTTGCAAGGCTTCTTACATTCAGTAAGAACAAAATTATCCAAATAGTACAAAATGTCTTTCAAACATCACAACATCCTAAATTTGACTTCTTTAGTTTGCTATGTTGCAAATAGACAAAAATAAACCTTTTAGTTGTTAACACTGCATAAATGGCTCAAGGATGGAGTTTAATCATATGTTTTTACTGAAATGTTAAATTAAATATGAAAGTTTGAAGTTGAAACAATTAACAAAAATGGAGAAGCCAGAGATTTAACATCTTGGAATTGACTTAATATAAAAATAATATTGTAGCAATTACTGAATTCAAAACTGACATCTTAATGACGTTAAATTTATTGGAACTTAAGAGACCCTTTCAGTTCTACCTTTACTTTCAGGCCATCAAAGATATAAGTATAGCCAAAACAACAGTTCACATATCGTCTTTGTATCAATTGAAATGGTTAAACGGAATCAGAACTTTCTGAAAGTGGAACAGCAATCTCATAGCTTTAAAAGTTGCTGCAATTACACACCAGAGTGTTTCCAGTCAGAATTTTTAACTTATTTGTTTTCTGATGATCAAATCATCCAAATATGTAAATGTCAGCAGCTGTTTTTAGAATCCAACACAATGAAATACAGCTCATGAGAGAAAAGAGAACAGGAGAGAATTAAAAATTTAAATACCCTGGCAAATCCATGATGGCATAATCTATGCACTCACTGGTGAATGACACCATGACCTAGATATAAATGTTTAAACTTCATGAAAAAATAAAAAGGAAAAACCTCATTGAGAAGTTTGGTAGCTTGGTTGACAGAGAGCGTGAACCATGTGCAGAGGCTAAAGTCGTCAATGTGGTTGTCCTGGATTCGATTCCCAGTCCTGGGTCATTAGATGCATGTCTTCTCCTCTGTCCACCCTCTTTTCTGTCACAAAACTGTTCAATAAAGGTAAATCAAGCCTAAAACAATCTTTAAGTAAAATACAGTAAATGTGAAGTACTTCATGTACTTCAGCAGTAAATGAGGTTCAGAATCTTTAGTTGGTGAAATACGAACTGGAACCAAATCACTTTAACGTGGGGAAACTTAATTTAGAACTAGTTGTCATTAAAGGTGACTGGGATGATGCTTCATAAATGTAAATCTAAACATATTTTTAAATGACAAAGTGGTGATCTGAAAAGTCACAAGGGACAGACGACACTTTTAAATATTTTTTTTAAATTTATATATTATTATTATTTATTTCACTCAGTCTGAGATGAGTTTCCCTTGAACCATGACTAGCCTGCTTGTCTATCAAAGTAAATTTCTGTCAATCACAATCAGCAAGGGAACTGTCACATCATCTCATCATTGTCCATCTACAAAGTCACAACTATGTCTTGTGGCTCTTTGAATCAATGTGTACACAAAGGGAAGCTTTCCGTTCAAAACCAGCCACTGGAGCATAGCAGGTCACATCACGTGGGAAAGCTTCTTGGGTGATAAAGGTACTTATAACCCTACATATATTTATGGATACCATTAAAAACAAAACTGCTATAAAGAAAATAGCTGACTTCAGAGCAAAAAGCCTGAAGGACCCAATTTTCTCCTGAAGCACCTGATGGACACTCTGACAGGCGAATTGCTTTCCAGCACCAATTTTTGGGGCATGAGAAAAATGGTCCACACAGCCGGTATGTGGTCTGAGATGAGTCATAAATCTTGTTTTATCTCCTCCATAGTGGTAGCAGGAAGGATGAGTTGCTTTTTTTCCCCATCTCATTCACATGTCTATCTGTCTGTTATCTGTGCCCTTGAGCAAAGATTACTGATGCCCTGTCTTTGATATATGACACATCACACAGAGCAGCTTTTCATCCAGCGAATTAACCCAGAGAGACTGGAGGGAAAAAATGCAAACCTGAGTGCCATCAGCAGGGAGGGGCTGGGGGGTTCTCACTGTTCCTTTGTGCTCCTCTGTCCCCCCCTACCTCCTTTACATGTGATCGTTCCTACCCTTGTCCCCGGAGTACTGTGGATTTCCTCCTTTCTGGTACCGAGTACATGGGTAGCAGAAAGCATCACTGCCCAAGTTTAGTGGCAAATTGTTTGTCTGACCTCTGCACGTCCCTTCGTTTTATAATCTAGTGTGTGTCACCACTGTCTAATCCCCATAACAAATGGGACCTGTCAGGTCCTCCTTTATCAGAAGCCAGAGGTAAGATGAGAATGACTGTAAGTAACTACATAGGAGGATATCTCATCCAGAGAGAGAAAAAAAAGAGGATTTTAAGTGAGTGATGAAAACAGAGATTCCCATAATGCTACCTCAAGGCAGCCGATAAAAGGCAGATATTGCACAAACAAATGGGAGTGTGTTAAGGCAGCTTACAAGTGTGTGCAAAAATGTTAATGTAACTGGTGGAACTTTATGTGATAGCACAATATAAAGTAGAGCTTGATTGTATAAGGAAAATTATTGATAGGGTTCTAAATTGTTTTTCTTTGCAAATAAAAATCAGAACAATGTTGCACATATATTCATGTAAGGCTACGTACTGAAATCCCCATCTATAACCTAGTGCAACTAGTTTCCCTCAGAAGTCAATAGTCTTTAATTAGTAAACAGTATGTCTGTAATTTAATGTCTGCTTAAATGCAGCTGTTCTTTAAAAAGCCTCAGAGGTTTGTTAGAGAACATTGGTTAAAAAAAAAAAAAAAAAAAGCCCAGCATAATGCACACCAAGGAGAAAGTGAGTAAGCTACAAAAAGTTTAGCTTATAAAACAACATCTCAGCATGTTTTTGTTAATTATCGAGTAACAGAAAGAGAATGGTACAATGGCAAACCTACAGAGATATGGCCACACACACAAACTCCACAGTGAAACACAGCGGTGGTGGCCACATCATATTGTTGGACATTTGCAATTTTACCAACGAACTGTATCTCGCAGCATGCATAATTCGAGTCGGCATTATTACAGATGTCTCAAACGTTATATAACCGCCATTTACAATTGTGCCACTTCCTTGAGACACATCAATTAACAGGGCACAACCCACTTTGGGCAACGTTTTTACTAACCTGTTGGATGGGAAAGAAGACTCTAAAGACCTTTGAAGTGTCAGCTGAAGAACTTCTAGAGGAAGATGTTCATGTACCCAGCTTTTCTAGAGTACACTTGAGTGGGCAAAAATAACTGGCTGGACTGCTTCTGCAAACATCAATGACACAGTTTTCCTTTTGAACCCTATGGTACCAACCAGGTCCACCAAAACTCTACAAACTACTCCATAGGACTAAAGTCCTGATTCTCAACAACTCTCATTGACTTATCACACTTCATGGCAATATCTGGAATGATCTTATAACTAGCTTCACTCCTTTTGAGTTAGGTAAACTATGTGATTGCCCACAACAAAATAGGAAGAATGTCTTTTGAGTTATTTATAGATTCAGAAAATGTGGATTCTAAGCTTTTTAATGATGTGAAACCGAAATAAAAAAATGACCATTTGAAGGTTGGCACACTAGGTGGTGGGAACGATTAATTATTTTACTTCCACTCCGGGTTGAACCACAGATTTCCTATTGTGCTTTAAAAGTTTTCCTTTCAGGGTCACACATACTGCTTGGTCCTTGTCAAAGTGTTTTGGTCTTAGCATGCAATTTTCAACATACACTATCTAGGTATCATAGTGTGACGCTTCAGAATTCTGCCTTAAGTATTTCTGTATATTAGGACATAATTGGATATAAAGATAACTGAGTTTTGAGATTTGTTAATCAACTTGGAACTGTGCATGTTCACATCTTAATGAATGAAAAGTTAAATTATTTCTCCCACCCCTGTTCTATGACTGTTTTTCACACCTTATCTTCAATGTTCTTTCCTGTATGCAAAGGGAAAAGTGATCAAACTTTAAATTAAAAGAGCTCATATACAGGTGGGAAAGAGGAAGACCTGTTTTAAGCTCCACTCCAAACAGCTAGCAGAAACTCTGGTAAAGCACATAAAGGAGTATAATGGCTATGACAGAAATTGTTTGCAGTTCTGAAACCATAATTACGCTAATACCTACTTTTATCATTTTTATTTGTAAATACTTTTGGAAACCATGTTTTTGGCCCCTGTGCTGTACAACAGCTTCTACTTTGAAAGCCACTGTCTTCATGTGAAACAAAAAAAGAGAAACTACAACAGACTTTCAGGACTATTACTGCTGTGTCACTGTCCCTTGTTAGAAACATTTTATCATTAAGTAACCAAGAAGTCAAGCAGCACTGAGTGCAGCTTAATGTATCATTTAGTACATTTGAATAATGGCATTTTAAATGCACAAGACAAATTGCATTGACCACTCAGTGCAATCTAAAACAGAATGTAAAATAACACATTAGACCTGTCTGCCACAGTGGAAATTAAAAGACTCTACATTACAGAGCAATAACCATCTCTCTCCAGACTCCAGACTTCATTAACCCAAAGCTAATCTCCCACTCAAACTCCCTGATCTTCACTTGCCACAGGAAAAAATGTGCTAAATAAATACTGGTTGTTGGGTGTTTGGAAAAGGGCAACAGTGCAAAACACTATCTACATTTTTCTCCCCTCCTTTTCACCCATGTAATCCAAAGAGGTCATAAATAAAATATTACGCCACAAGGAAAGCGCTGTAATCCATTATCATAATGGCAACGTTCATGATCTATTTCATTAACATGAAGTCTTTAACCCAAACAAATGTGTTCCTCACCCCGGCGTTCCATACCCATTTACACAAAACAAATGTGCTCATGTGTCTTTACCAAGAGAACTGTAGGTGTTATGTATCATCAGTGAACAATCTTAAGGAAGAAACATTTGTTTTTCTTTTCTGGAAATTAAATACAAATTATATTTCTCATTCCTAGGGGAAAAAATAACTGACTTTGAAGTCTTTCAGGGGCTTATATATATATACATATATATATAACTTTGTCATGGACAACAATCTACCGGTATAAATGTTTGATAAGAAATGGCTAATGACCTTTGTGAGTAGAAAGAGGAATTCTAGGCATGTAATGAAAATATGTCTTGTGTCAGGGGCACTGTGTTTATTCCTCATGTTCACCCACTTAAAAGATGATGTGGTCAGCAGAATCCATATGTGTGAATAACTGTAACATAAAGCCAGAGGGCACTGAGGCCCACTTTCTGCCTCCTGTAAGTGTTAATATAACCTTTTCATCTGTTCAGCCAATGGCTCCCTCAAATCAGTTCTCCTCTCAGTGTCCCTCAGCGTCTGTACAACTGGCACCTTCACAACTTGTTCCATTTGTTATATTGCGCTCCATCTGGCCTCGGTCATTTGGCTTTTTAATTTAGTTGTCTCTCGCTCTCTAATTTGTCTCACATTTATAAATGGCAGCGGCCGCCTGTTCCAAGCTGCTCCTCATCAGTCGCAGAAATACATTTTCGGCAGCCATCGAGCCAGCAGTAAATCTGTAAGGCTGGGTTATTAATAGATAGCAACAGATGTTTACTGGTTGTTGATTACCAGTCAGATTGACCAGTGAAATCTGTTCATAAATATAATGAAATTTATGGCAGAGCAGAATAGAAACAAGGCCAAACTTTAACGAAAAAACAATGAGCCTACATTGTGTCTGTCACTTCTTTTTTTTTTTTTTTGGGGTCTGTTGTAATCACATTTAAACAGTGCTTTGTCTCACAAATAATAACGTGAATATATCATGCCAGTTTCTTCCCCCAGTGTTTTACAAGCCTGGTGGGCTGCTGGGCTTTACTCCCCGCCAGGTTAAGCGTTGCTTGTAACTTTAATAAGAAAAAGAAAAAGTTTAAAATATTTTTCTATACACCAGTAACCACAGACTGCAGATGCATTTGCTGCGCTGAGCACTTCACCGGCAGAGCAGAATCATCCCTAAAAGACAAGTTTATAGTTGACGCATTGAACAGGGCATGAAGCCTGTCGCAGTTGCATCTCTGAAGTTTAGCACATAAATTAAATCTCCCCATGTCCCCTCATATCCAGTAGAGAGATGCATAGTACAGGCAATTTAGCTTGTCATGAAGGGCCGGCCCAAGGTTGTGTGGGGCCTTTGAGCAGAATATGACGTAAGGGTTCCTCTTCCTGCTAAGAACATCAGCACTACAAACAGCGTTTCAACACAGATTTAGTGAAATCTTGGAGAAGGGGCAAAGTTTAATTGATCAAGCCTAAAAGCAATCAGTGACAATTGTAATTCTCTGAGATGTATTTGCGAACAAATGACACTCAAACATGAAGATTAAACCCAAAGCATCAGGTTTCAGCTTTGGTAGTTAATATGAGTTACAACTAAATTTTATTTCCCTTTGGGATCAATAAAGTATTTTTGAATTTATATCTAAATAATGAAATTTAAATGTTTTTTTGTTTTTTTTTCTGTTGTGCCACCCCAACATTTTCGCTGGCCTGGCAACTTATATAAAAAATTTCCAGGGGTGTCACTGTTCAGCAGAAGAAAATTCTGAGCATGGCAAAAAAAAAACAGGCTAAAGAGTCTTCAAAATATTTATACTGCACATTTCTTGCACATTGTTTACCTTTTCTTCGCAGACATAACTTAGCCAGGTATCTTTTTTCTCAACAAATGGAACACAGTTTCTAAATAGCTATATAACAAACGTCTTTTTTTTTATGTCACCAAAAGTACCGTTCATATGTTCTTTTGCAGTTTAGATGGCCTGAATGTTTCACATTAACTCTGTGAAATAAAACTCAGAATATCTAAGGAACCTCACAGAAGGTGAGATATACTAAAGGCTCACTCCCACATTCATACATCCTGGTTTCTTTTGCTGCTCATTACAGTGGCCCCAAACACTTCCCTGACAAACATGTCGGAGAAAAGCTCAGTGACACATTTCACTTGTCACTCACCATGCAGCTGGCAGGCTGGTGATCCATCTTTCCGTAAGTAGGTGACATGAGTGACTTCAAACACTTTGGGCATCACTTTGAAGAAAAGCTGCCACAAAACTATGATTTAATGTCACCAAACTGACAGAGATACTTTTGCAATTAATCTAAACTTTTAGAAAGTTTGAAAACTAATTTCAATTTTACATTTAAGTCACATATTTCTGACCGTATTCTTCAGAAAAAGAAACATGAGGAATGGTATCTCAAAGCCAATCAGCCAGTGTATTAGTCCTCGATAAATCAAGCTTTCCTGTGAATGGTTTCCAGTTTGTCTGTTTTCCTCTTTCAAAGAATAATAATTTCTGAAAACACATTTCTATTTACAGACACTGCTAAGAAATTGGGAAGCCACGCACAACAAGCTGCAAACTGTGACAAGTTATAAAACTTTAAAGCAAGCAGTAAATAGCTCTGTCACTCTATCCCTGGTGTTGTATTACCTGGACACATTTATCTGACGGGTGGTAAATCTCAATTCCCCTTTCCCCCTGCCCCTTTCTCCAACATCCAAAAACAGGCAAGAGGAGACTCACAAATTATATTTGCACAAACAAATGGGCAATCAAATGAACATGATGTTTTGAAAGCAGTTCAATAATGTCAGATAAAAGACATTGCCGTTTTTGTGAATAAAAATCTAATTTCTAAAATGACTCCTGATACACACTCTTGCAAGTCCCCGTGAAACATTTTGTGTTCCTAAATTTTATTTTTTCTTTAGTTGCTTCACCTGCCTGATATCCTTCAACCCTTTTCCTTCAGAAGCTGTCAGAGCCGCCAAGTATAATATATGGCCTTTCCAAAGAGAACAGCTGTAGCCACTCTCTCTGCTGCTGCTACCCTGCCCTGCATGAAATAATACATCAAGATTAATTGATTTCCCGTCACACTCTTAGAGAAAAGAAAATTAATTTCCATGTATCTTTTCCCTCCCACCTCCAAGCCTATGAATGTTGTACACAGCATGTAATTTAAATTTTTAATTATTCATGAAGACTAAAAACATGATAAAATGCTTTAAAGACGGCCCCAAGGCCGAAGCCAAAAATTATAGCAGTCCACAATGTAAATATAAATAAATATATTTACATACAGGACAGTAAAGTGTATGTTGGAGCACACATCTCCTGGGTATAAACAGCAAATGCTGTCTTAAAGATTAAGTTTCATGAGTCACCACAGCAGATGTATGTGTTCATGTAAATTATCAACATCCAACTCTAAACACCAGAGATTAAGATTTTAATGTTGTTGCCATGGATATTTGCATGATGTACCTTTATCTACACATATTTTATGCAGCAATCACACATATCAGAAGCTCAATTTCAGTCACCAACAGCGTAGACGAGCTAAAGTGAGATCATCCACTGGTTTCACGAACGTTGTAAAACATCAGAATTTTGATCTTAGTCTCTGGAAAGGCTCCAGGTCACTTATTCATACCAGAGTTGATACCCACGCATCGTTATTATGTCATTTCCTTGTTCTCTTTCTAAGCCATAAACACATAATTTTGTATCAATGTATTTAAGCCATTTGGTGTTTGCTATTTTTAAGATATATGGAGCTAAATATTGGTAATAATCCCCAAGTTTTACATAAAATTTTAATTGTTTATTATTTTCAGGAGAATCTACTACTAATCATAGTAGCAGATTTCAGTTGAAATTATTATAACTAGAGTTATCAATGTGGTGTTTGAACGTCTTACATAGTTTCTAAAGATAAATTAGAATCTGCTAAAACCAGCACCAGCAGGTCAAATCTCTTCAAAAGATGGAAAATAAATTTTCTGCATGTGCTGAGCATCTCTAATATGCTCAGTGAGTATTAGTTATAATCTAATATGCATATATTATATATATTATAATCTAATATTAATTTAATATTTTATAAACATTCTTAACTGTGTTTCAATTCACTTCATAGGAAAATGCTGTTACTAGCAAGTGATAAAGGAGAAAGTGATAGGTGTCTTAAGGCAATACTAACACATATGCATAAATTCCTTTTTATAATAAACTCCAGCACCTGAATTACAGAGGGAAATAAAAATGGCAGCAAAATAATAATAAAAAAAAAAATCTGATTGAACCAACATTGTTGGCAAAAGTTTACATGATAAGAACCAGCTAAAGGTTTGTTTTTTTTTGGGTTTTTTTTTTGCTGCTCTGTGTTTGAACACTGTTCGACTGAATGTCACAGGATGATTGAGAAGTACGTCTGGAGTGTGAAGGGAGCCCACAGACATGAATGGCAGGATAAGTGGCAGACTGATGTGAATATTCCACTTTGATTAATCTTTTATGGGGAACACCAAACCCAATTAAAATCTATCTTATGACACAATGAAATGTAAAGTTTCCATGTCTGTAATTGCAAATTTACAAACATGCAAACTCGATGATAAACATGTCCAAATTTATGTATGTTATGAATGTATGGCACTGCCCACAGCAACATCCGTAGCAAATCCTACTAATTCTTATCTCAGGTTAAGATGATTCAGTCCTGTTTCCTGAACTTAGAGTGCTCACAAAATACCCATTAAGACCTCAAGCACACTTCCAGGAACAAAGGAATGATTAACGTATTCAGAGAAGAGAGCTGCTACAAAGCCTTCATTTGTCTTGGCTAATAGTTAGTAAGAATGTAATTATAAGGTGAGATGTTTGTGTATGCATGTGAGATATCACACATGTATGAGAGTGTGATTGCGTGTACGTGGTCTATTTTTTTTCGATGCTTTCACCGTGGTACTAGTCAAATTAGTCTGTCTAGCAAAAGGTTCTAATTATGGTTGTAGAGCCTAATTAGCATTAGCTATAACAACAATAAATGCTGGCAAATCCCACTAATTCTTAAACGCACAGCTTCGGTCCAACAGTATGAAGTTTCCTGGCTGTACGATGTGGAGTAATTGCATTACACAACAGTAGGCTGAGCCTCCACTCCAGCTGTGCATGTAAAATCATTTTTTGCTCCTTCCGAATTGTTTTCATCAACAATTACTAGTATAGACCGTAATAAGCCTATATCTTCATCAATATTACAAAGCTCGAGCAGTATGCAGTCTCAAAACATGCTTTAGCAAACTAATGGGACGTTGACCCCATAACGGGGTGGTGTGTTCTCTACAACAGTCTGATATACAGGTGGACGTAGATATGTATTGCTGTTTTTTTTATTTTTTAAGAAGGTATGTCAGTGGGTAGATAAGGGAGCCAAACATTGTGTGATATGTTAGAGAAGAATAGTAGCTATATATATTTCCAGAAAACAAATATTTGAATGAATCTTTGGCTGTAAAATAGTAAAGTCTAAAAGCGTAAAACCATGTTTTTGAGTCATCACTTTTTTGTGTGTGTATGCGTCATTTTAGTAATAGCTCCGTGACCTAAAATAGCAAAATGTCCTCCTGCAGCAACTTTGGAAAGAAGGAAAGAACTCCTCGGAGAAGACAGTGAGACATAACCCATCTACAAATGATTATAGCAACTCAAACTGAAAATATGAATATCTGTGGGATACTACAGAGAAATTCAACTGTGTACACTAGGGGTGGTCTCTAGTCATCAACGGTCTATGTCTCTCATCCTTATACATATGAAATAATAGCTAAATTACCTCCTTGATATGTCATGTTTTCAATAAGGTCTCATGATGAACCAGCCAACTGATTCAAGTAGGCTAAACCAAAAGAACATCTAAAACATAATGGACACTGGCTCTGGAGGACTGGAGCTGGCCTATTTTATGCAATGTCACATTAGTGGATGATGCAAGTTATAAAAATCCACCCTGGCAATTGATGGATCAAATCAAACTTTGTGCCCACTGGGTTAACTTCCAAACAACAACAAGACCTAGAAAAAGAAGAAGATTGCACAATCTTTAATGATGTTGCACAAGTAACAGCCTTCTGTGAAATCCTCTCAGTGGACTGGGAATGGGATGAGCAGTCACAGCTGACCACACAGACAGCTACACCTGACAGTGTCAATCAACACAATTTTAGTGAAGTACAATGGATGAGCGCTTGAAAAACAAATACAGCCTCCTGTAAAAATGCAGCTGTTAAATGCCAACATTATATTATAGAGATATGAACATTTTTGGGTTAAGATGAAATGAGGATTGGGGTGGAAGTGTAGAGAACTATCTGAGTAGCTGTGAGGTTTCCATTGTTCTAATAAGTTCTAATAATTTTTTTCACTTTTCTACCACTGAACTGTGATAGTATTACTGAAAATAACTTCACAGAAACTCAAGTTAAAAAAAAAAGCAAAATGCCAAATGAGTATTTTCCACAACGTTTCCAATGGGAAACATCAAGATAGCTTGAGGGTTTGTTTATTACAATATTTTTCAGAGCCACGATTAAGAACAAGCATAATTAGTTGCTGTCACATTCAAGATTAGTCATTCATGAAATGGCCACACCCACTGTTGAGTTGGTCATTGTAAATCTTCTATATTATTCATTTATTTACTTTAGGTTAGTTATATTTAGACATTGTTTAGTGTGTCAAAACATCCCATATAGCAACTCCTATTTGTTTCCTCTTAAATTCTGTCACTTGAGATAGCTATTCATGCCAGTAGAAGACACATGGTTTAGGCAAATAATTAAGGGTGCACCGGTTGATCAAACCCAGTTTCCTTAGTTTTAAGTGATACTTGCATATGAAATCAATCCTAGCCACTAATCTGTTTCCACAAACCTCTGAAAATCAGCCACTACCCCGTTTTGTTCTGCCATGAAAAAGGGCTGACTGACGAAATTAAGATGAATACACCAGTGGAGACTTTTCAGAACCTTTTAACAACTGGAACATTGAAGGTGTATTGCGACCTTATAGTAGCTAACATTGTCAGGTACAAAAAAAAAAATAATAATAATGTTACTGGCCAAACTCTGAATTGGCAGGTAAGTTTTTGCTGAAAACATGAAAACTTGCATCAGAAGGTTAAATTGCATGCAGAGAGCCAATATATTCCTTTAAATTATCACATTCACTGACTTCGTTTGTTCTGAAATACAAAACGCACAAATTTCATCCAGAAACAACAGAGGATTATATGTAATATTTGTTATGGATGGATGCTTAGAAACATACAGCTAAGGAACACTAAAACAGATATTGACTGATGACGGATATAAAAATAAAAATCTCTATTTGGTCTTTTAGCAGAAGGCATTTATTGGAGCCGACTGATGTATTATTTACTTTCTGTCATCTGGAGCTAATGTTCCTTATCTTAGTAACAAAAACAATTTAGATAGGAAACTTCCACAAGTCAAACTATTTTAGTTCCCAGGCTACTCTCTGCTATCTATCTCCATTGAAATTTTCTCTGTTTATTTTGGAGAACTTAAACAACCGCTATGTTTGCCTAGAGCTGGCATAAGTCAGAGAAGCAGATTCATCATTATAATACTTAGAACTGAGGGAGAAAAGAAAACACAGACCTGTGCTGTATCACAAGCATGATTTAGGTGCGATAGATTCTATAAGAATTGCAGCTGTCAAGAGGCTGAAAACATTTCAGTTCCTGAAAATAAGTTAGAGTATCCAATATGAATAGGTGATACGTACATCTAAAAAGCAAAGAGAGGGATATTTGAAAGACAGTTTTATTGTAGCGTATTAGTGAAAACTGAATAAAGCTAAAATGGAATCTCTATTTACCTTTGCCACAACAAGCAGAAGCTTAATCAGAATAGTATCCAGGATAATGTAATACCTGTCATATTTTGGAGTCATCAAGACAAACGTTTACAGAAATAAAATAAAAAA